>JAHWFO010097865.1:322303-580912 GCA_023313115.1 Rhysida immarginata | reverse complement strand
GTGTGTGTGTGTGTGTGTGTGTGTGTGTGTGTGTGTGTGTGTGTGTGATATGCATTTAACGGAACTTCTTTCTTCCACTACTCGACAATAAGCATGAATCCACTTCACATGAGAGCAATGGAAGTAACAGCAGATACAACAATTGAATGGATTCTCAAGTTTCTAAACTTAGTTCTTAAAAATAGATTATTAAAATTAGCTAATTACCTTCCAATAAAAAAGTGTACAGTAATTAATAATTTCCTTAATTTATTAATTCATTTTATTAATTAATTCAGTAATCTTCATGAATTTCCCAGGGCTGGCATCATGTATTTGCGAGTGAAACGAGGCTCTCGAGTAATATGTTGCATTGATGAGGAGGTGTATATCATGATGCTTTATAATTTTAAATAAAAATAATATTCATGCATGCTTACCTCATCTTATAAATTATTTCAAGACGAATAATAATACAGCAAAATTAAGGTTTTGTGCTTAATAAGACTGCTGTAACTGCAATTCTTTGGTGACTGCAGTTAACGATTTTGCTTCCCCCCCCTTATCGCCATGTTTTTTAAATGTTTCACTTCTGATTTGAATGAAGCACTACTGCTGCCGTGCAATGCCATCAGTTAGTGTAGGTCTACTGGAACCCATTTCTCCACACCTATTGTGCTGTATGTGATTGGCCGTTTCTTCTAGCAATTGCTCTACATCTTAGTTTCCATATGTAAGAGGCTTCTATGGAGAACAGCGAGATCAAGTCTATTCACTTCTCGTGATAGGCTTACCATAATCCAGAAAGTGTTTTCGGACATCTTACATGAAGAACTCTTTTAAGTAGAACGAATCCACATAAATCCATGGGAGAAGCATCAGGTGAGTTGACAGAGATGATTGAGAATAGGATAATCTTAATCCCACTTTTCTGTTCCATTCGACCACAGTAATAGACAGTCGATATAGTAGTGACTGGATGTTTTGTCCTGGTGGATGTACACATCCTCCACTCCACCCTAGGATCATATAACCTGGGGATATCATTACGATATGTGTTCCAAAACATTTTCCTGATAGTAGGCAGCATCTATATTTGCTTTAGATACCACATTTTTGATGATTAGACGTCCATTGTAACTGTACATAGCAAAAACCATGAATTCTTTCGGAAAATTCTTCTTGTATTGAACACAGTCAATCAGATTGAATTGTATCATCCTGTTGTCGATTAAAAATTGCACATGTCTTGCCATCTCTCAATAAATAGACCTAAGCCAACACCTCCTAAAGATAAGGCCTGAGTGCGAAAACGTCATACATTGTTACTGAACTCATTTTGGCAGCAAACTTGAAAATGAAGAATGGAATGATACTCATGTAAAATTTCATGTGCCTTGTTCATTTCAAACCTGTGCTGCAATGTTTTAACAATCGTCACCATAAACATGAAACAAGTTCCTATTCATACAGTGTACTGCTTCTCAAGTTCCTATTCTTTTGTAATATATAAATCATTTTCACAAATGTTAAAATTCAAGAGGATATTATTTTGAATAAAAAAACAAGTCCCGAAGGGTGATCAAAAAGTAATGGCGCGTATTGTTTTTCTCGAAAATGACGGCAGATATGAGAAAATTGCGATATATAAAAGTTAGTGTGGTTCATTGTTAAAATTTCCTGTTAGTGTCGTGTGCACCTGCCAAGCACTAGAGGCGAGTAAAGAAGAAAAAAGATGTGTGGTTCTCTTTGACAGGAGGAGGAGAAATTAATGAACGCATAACCATAATCCATGCAAGGTGCGTCCCTAAGCAAAGAATAATGCATGCACCAGTTTTTTAACGATACCAGTTGCGTTGGATCTTGGACACACACAGGGTACTGTCCAGCTTTTTCAAAAGTATTCAGGCCTAGCAATGTTGGAAAAATTAATTTATTTGCTCCACTTTTGCTTCTTTGACAGTGACAATGCATCAGGGCATGACAAAGCAGTGGCAGCTGTGACACGAGGCATGCTTGGTCAAGTGGAGGATGAAGTTGACTATCGTTTAGATGTGTGCTATGCTCATAAAACTTGATATACCTAGTTGTATTTAAAAATTTATCTCAATGCTCTATGTTTGATTGCTAAAAAATATAGCACTTTAAAATCAGATGAATCTTTCCGGAATGCCCTGCATAACAATTAAATAAAAATTTCTGTGATTAAACAAATGGTTTAATAAATATTTAATTAAGCACCAGAAGGACCCATCAGCTATTCAGCTCAATCAAATTATACTTAAAAACAGATACACATTTTAATATTAGCTTTAAAGATATTATTCAAATGGGTGAATAATTTCACCCATAATTTAAACTAGTGCTGCATAATTCAGGTGATTTAAATGTCCTTCATTTGTCTATATCACGTAGTTTGATTTAAAAAGCTTACTTACCTTTGCATTCCAAAGTAATTTTTTCCATTGTAACCTAAAAGCAGGGCTATTTTGACTGATTTTCTAGCTTGAAAGTCTTTGGGCTAAAAAAAGGACATACCACTGTTTATTAATGACCATTCATTATTAAAAGGTTTGAAAAACATAAATGTACTGAGCATACTCATTTAACTGACTTAAAAAATAAAACTGTATTCTGAATATTAACTTACAATAACAAGTTCTTTGTTGTCATTATCCTCTGCTGTTATTCGAGAATATTTAGCTTTATGTAGGAAGAAATTAGAAACTTGAACCCGAATATGGAAAATAGAAGAGGGGCTGTTAAGTTTGTTACCTGAAATTGATAGTAATTAATAAAATATAAATATAAGAATGTAAATTATACAGGGTGAGTTTAAAGTTGCACACATCAAAGTTTAGCTGGCCATAAAAGTACCAGTTTGATAAATTAAATGAAAGTAAAGTATCACAGAGATTAGTTGAAATGTTGGCTTTTATTTTTAGCAGGCAAACTTTAAATATTACAATAAATGTTGGAAATGAAGTCCTTTTTCACGAATACAAAAACGTGTTTGTTTTTACCAGATTTCGTGAGACTCTGCGAAGCATGGCAGTATTGATGTTAGAAATGGCTGTTGTGATGTTAGTTTTCAGCTCGGTAATCGCGAGTGGATTATTCACATAAACCACATTTTTCAGATAACCCAATAGAAAGAAATCAGCAGGTGATAAATCTGGTGAGCAAGGGGGCCACAATCCCTAATTCGATAGAGGACGTCATTTCGAACTTTTATTGTAAACCTAAAGTTTGTCTGGTAACACAAACACACTTTTGTATTCACGAAAAAGGACTTCATTTCCAACATTTATTGCAACACCTAAAGTTTACTTGCTAAAAATAAAAGCCAACATTTCAGCTAATCTCTGTGATACTTTACTTTCATTTAAATCCTCGAACTGGTACTTTTACAGGCAGTTAAACTTTGATGTGTGTGACTTTAAACTCAACCTGTATTTCAATAATTGTTATTATGGTGACTTTATTATTTGCATTCATTTAAATCATACACATTTAAAAAATACAGGCCATTTTTTTTTTTTTTTTTTTTTTTTACCAGAAACAATACTACACACAAAGAGAGTATCAACATACGCTATGAGGTGAGAGCAAAGCACATACACTATCTGGCTATTCGTCACAGGACATCTCTCCAAAAGCACATGGGTTAGAATACACTCATAGCAGCTATTGCAGTCAATATGAACAGAGGATGCAAACTTAGTATAGCGGAAAGAGGGATGATCATTGGAGCCCACAGGTTTGGGCATTTGATCTGTGAGATTTCCAACAAATTTCAGATACCCCATTCGACAGTGAGTGATATTATTTTGAAGTGGAAGTAAGAGAGGTTTATAACATGCCAACCCAGACCCAGTAAACAGACGAAATTGACAGATTGTAGCTGTCGATGCTTGAAACATGTGGTGATGTCAAACCATAAGGCTTCATTAAAAACATTGGCACAGGACTTTCGATTGATGTCCTCTAGTGATGCAAGTGATCGTACCGTCTGCCGAGAGATAGTCACACTTGATTTTCATGAACCAGCAGCAGTTCACAAGCCAAATATCACAGCCTTCAATGCACTCGTTGGTTACAGTGGTGCAAGGAATGG
The DNA here is from genome assembly GCA_023313115.1 of Rhysida immarginata. Taxonomy (NCBI): domain Eukaryota; kingdom Metazoa; phylum Arthropoda; class Chilopoda; order Scolopendromorpha; family Scolopendridae; genus Rhysida; species Rhysida immarginata. Next base: position 576,816 of record JAHWFO010097865.1, on the reverse strand, counting down.
CACCATTGGACTCAGTAACAATAAAAATCCATCCTATGGAGTGATGAATCCCGCTACCAGTTGTGGCGGTCCAATGGACGCGTGTGGGTTTGGCGAATGCCTGATGAACGATATTTACAAGACTGTGTCGTATCCACAGTGAAATTCTGAGGAGGTGGCATCAGGATCTGGTCCTGCTTTTCATTGTATGGGATTAGTCCTCTTGTTTTAGTTCACAGAACCATGAATGCCTGTGCTACTGACATTGTGGGAACACTTTGGTAATGGCCCATACCTGTTTCAGCATGACAATGATCCCTGTAATTGAGGAAATAAGTGTGGGGAATCTCGACTGGTCAATCCAAAGTTCAGATCTCAACCTCAATGAACACCTTTGGGATGAACTGGAGCGCTGGTTGAGAGCCGGGCTATGCTGCCTAAAGAACACCACTGAGCTGTTTGCCAATTTGAAGGATGAATGGAGCAAGATTCCTACCGACGTGCATCACAATTTGGTGGAAAGTCTTCCTTGAAAGGTTGCAGATTTAATGATGGCATGGGAAAAAGGATCTTGCAGAAAATTTTTTAGTTCCAAACGTCACCGCTAGGAGAAAAGGTAAGTACTGTCGATTTAATTACAAACACCCTGTATATGAGGATTACTGTTTAGTACATTTAATGTAATTAAAATTGATGTTTAAGTTAAATATCTCCAGAAATGCAATAACACTGTACAACATGAAAAATGCCCTTTAGATGAAAATATGTTTCTCTTGTATATTTTTGGCTAAAAATAACGAATATTTTGTTTACCACACACCATTTTCCAAAAAATCCACATTTTAGCTTTTTACGTATCTATATTGGAGCAGATATAGAAGTGCTATGCGACCAGTTCCTCATTCTGAAGATCTTCCTATACCTACAGCTCCAGATAAATATACTGTTGATTCAAAGGAAGACACCTCCGATGACCCAAACCATCAAGATCCTGACTTTCAACCATATACATCTATGACATGTTCACATCATGAAATCACACAGGCAGAGCTTAACAATGGAATGAAAGTATGCTAGCTGAATATTGCTGGTCTGTTATCAGGGACACACCAACAGATGTCTACAAGAGGAAACTGCCTAAAAAAATCATTTTAGTGTTTGTGTTTTCTATAATCAAGCCTCTGTTACATTTCTCTGAGAAGTGGGTCTCCTACAAAAATGGTACGTGATTGACCATTTTGGTTTTGATATATGAATCAAGCACCTTTTGTTTATACAGAATCACATAGTTTCATCTAAAGGACCAAAAAAAGTTCAAATTTGTTGTATAGTGTAATCGGTCTCTGAGAGAAACTAGCATCACAGATAACATTACTTACTCCCATAACATTTTAAGCATGCATATTACACTGTCTGGCCATTCATCATCAGACACCCCATACCAGTAAATTAAACAGGACTCAGCACTAAAATTAGTACTGTGTAGAGCCACCTTTCGCCACATTGACACATATAAGTTGGTGGTTGTAATCTCAACTGATCTCATTGTTGGTGGTTTTAATCTCGCATCTGAGAAAGAGTGCAAATGATTTGCTCAAATGACGTATACCGTAAATCCTCTTGTATAATGCGCCCCATGTGTAACGTGATTCCACTTTTTCGGCTCAAAAAAACCCAGTAAAAATGCTATCGTCCTGTATAATGCGATCCCCATTTTTGACTTGTCACGAGAATTAAAATATGCAAAAATATAAAGAAAAAATTCAGTATTTTTAAATATGCATAATCTGGATCTTTACAATTAAAAACCTTCAAAGATCCGATTCCAGTCTTCTTCAGTTAGTAACTTCGTCAGTTCGAGGCTATTTTGAAGTTGCCAACTTTTTGAGAAGTTATTTTCGTATTAGCTTTTGGGGAGAGAAATTCAAATAAAAAAGTAAATTAATATATTATACAGGATGTGGGTATCACAAACTTCTGGTGGTGTTCCCCTCAGCGAGATGAAAACAAAAGTTTATATAAACATGGTTCAGATAATGAACCATCTATGAGATTTCTGCAGTTAAAAGTGAAGTTTCAGCAGCTGGTATTGCTACTCTGTGGATGGTAGGTAAAGTTATTTAACTAATTTAATGATTTGGTTTCGATTGAATATTTTTGAAAATGTGTTTTAAATGCTGCATCAAAAATGTTTTCTTTATTTTACCTGCTAAAGTAAAAATTCACCAACACTACAGTCTAGGCTGTCTAAGACGGTCTCCTCCAAGACGGACTAAAATTATAACGGTCGAAAATTATGTCGCCCGGATTTGGGAATAGGCTTTCCCATGTTAAATTGTATGCCTATAACAGACTCCTTATAACAGTCACAACCTTATAAAGGACCAAAAAATGTGGTCCAAAGACAGCACGGTAATCTGCTTAAAGGACTTTACATTCGTTAATGGACCTTGTTCGTGAGTAACATACCATCGATCAAGGCATCATTGCTCATTAATGAACGATTTTTACATACAATTTTTTCTTTTCGTACTGAAATTTTAAAGGCATTTTTATATTAAATTTTGGATTATGTTATAAATTTAACTTAATTCACAATTTAATATAAAAATGTTTTTTTTTGTTAAATAAACTCATTTTTCAGTATCTGTAATTTTATTCTCGTAGCCAGTGGCGGTATTGCAATTTTTCGTTTTTTCTTTTTCAAAAACATTTAGTAGCCATGTATTATAAAAGCAAGCGATGCTATTTATTGTAATCTTTAAATTTAAATTAATTATCATTCAATAATTTAAAGTTTTGATGGAAAAAATATTAAAGATCATTTTATTTATGTTGGGGATTCCCTATCGGGGATTTACCATTCCTTACGAGTGTCAGTAGCTCGTGATTATTTATAACAGTCTTGACTGATATACGTTATAACAGTCAAGACCGTTATACGTTATAACAGCCATGACCGTTATAATTTATAACAGTCAAGACCGTTATTCCCAAAAAGGACTAATTTTATAAAGGACCCTATTCATGTCGCCCTTGGAAGACCGTCTTAGACAGCCTGGACTGTATATGAAAAAATGAAATATTCCTGAACGTCATAACCATTGCTTTTTCTTATCCCACCTTATAGGTAACTGTTCAATGAAAGAATTAGGCTACTAAGAGTACAAAATTTCCTAATGCAACCTATGTCTCTTCTTAATTATGGAGATTTTTTATTCCTACATAAATGATTGTCCAATGCTAAACAGATAATCTCTGGGGAAGTCTGACAGTCAAAAGAGAGGATAACATCCTTGGCTATCCTCTCAATATAAATACTATCATTACCAAGATTTTACATCATTCCCAATTTACCAAACCACCTCCTTCAGTTGTGATGGCAATACACACAACATTAGCAGAAATGGTCAGTGTTACACAACGAAGTAATGCCATGTTGAATTGGACACATTCATATCCCACATGTTGAATGAGACATGATGAATGGCCATTGCCCCAGCAAGGGAAGTGAAGGGTACTATCCTGCTGTTGAGGCAGATCATTCATATTGTAGAAAGGCATCAAGACAGCTTTAACAATGTCAATACACAGCAACAATCTGAGAGGAGTTATTCACTACTTGGTAATCTGTTGTTCCAATTGCACTCTGCTCTCGATGTTTTGAAGCAAAACTTGGCCATTCATCACTTTGTGTGGTCTAGCATTCACTGTTTATTCTCTTGACACACTTAATATTTGCTCAGTTCCAGCAGTGTGCTTTTTGATGTATCTTTCTGTCACAAATATTGTTCTGTTCGTATATTTATGTATTTAAGTTGTTTATAATTCACAAACATTTAAGTTGTTTATAATTCATCTATTGTTTGATTTTATTAAGCCTACCGCTGAGCTCGCAAGAGGGAAAACAGTGAGCCAAATTTAGCTTCAGGTGACAATATTAGCAGAGATGAAAAGTGTTACACCAGGATGTGTGAGCTAGAACTTGTAAGCTCAACAAATTTTATGGTGATGTCCATCATCAGACAAAGCTCAAATGATTAAAGCTTCACTTTATACAGAAACAATGTATCTATGACAAAATTTAAGAGGTATAGGTGAGTACTAGAAACATGTCTATGAGGTCAGTGCAGCTAAGTTTGGCACTGATGGGATATGGCAGCAGAAGATCAACATGAGTGCTTTTACTCACAGCACGCTTCGGAGGCTGCACCTCGTCTATATTTGTGAACATCATTAACATTAATATATTCTCGTATTCTTGATACCATTGAAGCAAAAACCCTACAAATGTCATATTGAGGGATTTCTTTCAAGGCCTGCATCTTATATGCATTGATGCTGTTACCCAGGAAAAGCTGGATATTCAATGTTATTTGATAGTTCTTACTAACAAGCCCTATTTTTGTTTGGAGCAGTCAGATCTAGTGATCTCACTGCTAGCATTCTTATACACCTAACTAGTAGGGACTAAGAATGAAATTCTGTTTAGGAAAAATACAGCTATAACAAAAATAAAAAGCAAATTTATAATAAAAAACAGTAAAAAGGATGCTGTGAACATGTCCAAAAATTGTTGAAAGGGGACATCAATCACCAATTCTCAAGAGGCATGTTTACTAACCCCTTGATGTGGGAACAATTGAACATAACAAAAATAGTGAATTAATTACTTACCAAGGAATAATGGCTGCCTATCAGTATGTGGCAATAATATTAGATGCCGTGGTCAGGCCCTTCATGAAAACGATATCAAATGGCATTTTCTACCATGATTCACACAATCATACATTACAAATTATATCACAAAAGACCTGAAGAGGTATACATAATTGAGATTGGCCTGCCTGTCTCCCAAAGAACCTTGGGATGCCATAGGAAGGCAATCATACCAGCCTCCAGCAAGACAGCATATGTTTCAGGCAAGAAGAAAAATCTTTAAAGATGACTTCTGCTAACCTTTTCTACCAAAAGTACAAGAGTGTATTTCTGCTAGGGTGATTACATCTCTTACAAATTTGGTTTTTATTGGAATGCATAGTTTCTGAATAAAGTGAAACTTTAATCCACTTTAATTAATGCACATCACCATAAAGTTTGCTTACTAGTGTGTTAAAGCTTCTATGGCATAGCATAACTTTAATTTTTTTTTAATTTTGAATTTTAATTTGAATACAATCTTTCTTCTACACCTTTGCTATTTATGTGGTGCATGAAGTATCCTTCCTGCATTTATTAAAATTTAACCTAATTAATCTGGCTGGTGGTAGGGTCATAGCTTTTCTTCAAGATGAGTGCTGCACTTTAACCCATCAGAGCCCAAAGTGACCTACAGGGGGGGGCATTCAAATTTGACCTGGACTTTATTTTTTATAAAATCAAGAAACTTCCAAAAAAACCCAGTTATTTCTCAAAGAGCTCTCCTTGCTTCTCTACACATTTTTTTCAGCATTCTGGGAGCATCTGGATATCAGTTCTGTAGAAATCTTCAGGCTGATGTCGAAAACACGCCAGGACAGCCTTTTTCACTGCCTCATTGGAGCCCTCCCAAGAACTCTTTCAATGGTCCAAAAAGATGATAGTGGGAGTTATCCAGGCTGTAAGGAGGATGTGATAAGATGTCCCATTTGAGCTCTGTCAGTGTGTCCATAGTCAGTTTGGCTGTGTGTGATCTGGCATTGTCTTGCAGAAAACAAACACCACTGGTAAAGAGTCCTGGTCACTTTTTCCTTAGTGCCGATTTCAGGGACGTCCTCAAAATGTCACAGTAGTAGGGTGCATCTATGGTTCGACGTTCTTCCAGAAAATCGACATGAATGATACCCTTAATGTCCCAGAATACCGTCGCCATCACTTTCGTTGCTGACAGTGTCATCTTGAATTTCTTGGATCATGGTGAGTTAGTGTGTTAAAACTCCATGCTCGCACGATTGCTTTCAGGAGTATGGTGATGAATCCATGTCTCGTCGGTGGTCAAAACATGCCTTAAGAAGCTGTCACCTTCCCGTCAATATCGCTACAGCGGCATGGAACAGATTTCCACCCGGGTGATTTGGTGATCTTTGGAGAGTTGCTTAGGGATCCATCCAGCACAGATCTTGTCGAATTTCAGGTTATCATGGATGATGGTCTCCACACTGCCAGTGCCAGTATTGAAGCCAATTCTCGGACGGACATGAATCCGCCTATTGTCCCTTATCAGCTCATTTGTTCATGTGATGATGCCATTATACAGCAGTTGCTGGTCTTGCCTTATGAGGTTTATTGCCGGTGGATTCTCGCCCTCCTTCAAACTTTTGGCACCAAGCAAAGATGGATGATCGAGAGAAACACGACTCGATGAACAGTCTTTGAAGTCTCTGATGAATTTCAGATGCTTTCTCACCTTAGTTGTGGAGAAACTTGATGATTATTCGTTGTTCCAGTTTGGTCGACACATTGCTGTCTGCCATTTTGTTTAAACAAACAATTGATTGTCATGGCAACCGGATGAGTGGTGCTGCATTTGCATGACAATCAGAAGTTACCACAAGGAATTTATTAATAATCAGTGGACACATCTAGCGATTATTTTGTAAGTATTAATCTGAATAATTTTATTAGAAATGTTTACTGGATATTCTTAATACCGTAATTTCCAGAATATGCATCCCCCCCCCCCCATTTTTTTGAAAAAAATTGTATTTTTATTGCATTTATTATAGGAATATTAAATAAAGTTTATATTATACAGGGTGTTTCAAAATTATGTACAATAAATTTAGTGACATATTCTTCAGGTCAAAAGAAGACGAAAATGTTCTATAGCACTTTGTCTGGAAACGATTTATTTACGCGATACAGCCAACTAAACCCGTGACTCCAAATTACAGGAATTGTTCAAAGTGCCCGCCACCAGCTCGCACGCATGCTTCGGCTTGTTGCATGAGCGACCGTCTGATGTCATGGAAGAGTTCGTCGCCAGCATTACGAACGGTTTGGCATGCATTTTCAATTCGTTGTCGCAGATCCATAATGTTAGGAAATTCTGTGCTGTAGACGATCGTTTTCACATGACCCCACAGAAAAAAGTCCAAGGGATTAAGGTCGGGTGATCTTGCAGGCCAGGCTACCGGTCCACCTCGACCTATCCACCGATTCATGTATGTAGCATTAAGGTGTGCTCGCACAACATGGCTGAAATGTGCTGGAGCGCCATCATGCATGAACCACACGTTAGATCTTATCAATAGAGGAACATCTTCCAGTAATTCTGGCAATGCATTCTGCAGAAACAAAAGATACGTTCGCCCAGTCAATCGTGGCGGTAACACATAAGGGCCAATTAAGTTATTTCCGACAATTCCACACCAAATGTTCAGGGAGAAACGCTCTTGATGCGCTCGAGCTCTGGTAACGTGCGGGTTAGCATCTGCCCAATGGTGCTGGTTGTGAGAATTTACGATTCCTGTCCGGGTGAAGGTTGCTTCGTCCGTGAAAAGTATCTGGCTGAGACAACTAGGGTCTGCAGCATGATGACGTTGTATCCATTGGCAAAATCGTTGTCAGTGTGGATAGTCCGTTGGGTTCGGTGCTTGAACCAGTTGCAGGTGGTATGGATGCAAAAGCTGACGGTGAAGAATGCGCCAAACAGATGAGTGCGGAATGTGTACCATGGAAGAAATACGACGGGTGCTTGTCTGTGGTTCATCATGTATGATGTCAATTATCACATCCTCCTCATCTGGAGAATGTGCTACACGCCGCCCTCGTCCTGTTTGACGGCCAAAGGAACCACGCTCCCTCAAATGTCTGTCGACAGATACAAATGTTCATTTATTTGGCAAACGTCTATTCGGAAAGCGTTCTTGGTAGAGTCTTCTTGCTTCCACAGCATTTCCGTCCGCAAGACCATACATTAGGTGCATGTCAGTGTATTCTGCACTGGAATACGTGTACATGACTTTTTTTTACGTAAATCGTAATGCGTATGTCAAAGCACGCAAACGTTCTGAAATTGATATTCCTAATGGATGTACAGTAGTGAAACTACAGTAATGGAAACAACCGTACACAACTAATGGAACAACCCTAAAGTAGGTTTAAATGGAACAAACCACTCCACCTAGTGTTGGGTCGAAACGCTGGAACTGCTAAAATATCGTCCGCTAACTACCGTGCTTCCCTACTGTATGATATTGGATTACTCGCAAACAAATCGTTTCCAGACAAAGTGCTATAGAACATTTTCGTCTTCTTTTGACCTGAAGAATATGTCACTAAATTTATTGTACATAATTTTGAAACACCCTGTATAATAACAGTAATGGTCTTTTTTAACTTTTATTTTCCATGCGTATTCTGAAAATTATGTTAAATGCATTTTTAATGTATAAATTTCATACGATTTGCGCTGATAGATCACTAATGGGTCTTGATGGGTTAACTTCAGATATTCAGTTTGGCGTCATTATCGATTGTCTTACGGCACTTATTGTGTCAGTATGTATGGGCTACTAGCCTTTTTACCTTGTACCTTGATGAAGGCTGGATTAAATATCAAAATTACAGTAGAACTCAGATTATCCAAACGCCATCTATCCGGACTTTTCCGGATTAGTCGCTGGGTGGCGACACCGTTGAATTAAGTGGAAGCAGGCGTCCCATGGATAGTACGTTCGTGAAAAATATTGTAAAGAGGATACTTGTAAACGTAATACTGAACTGTATATTACAGTAAAAAGTTAGAAATCAACATTTATAGTACATGTATATTAAATTTTATGGCAAATAAAGTTTTTTTTATTGTGAAATCGTCATATTTTCTTATGCGATCGATTGTCCGGATTTTCGAATTTCCGGACAACCAACGGTCATAATTAGTCCGGATAATTGGCGTTTTACTATAGGTGGTTTTCAATCTATAATGTTTTACTTAAAGTCTTTATTCATCTGGTTTTTAAACAGTACAAACATCAATAACCTCACAGATTCATTTACGAAATCTACATAACATCTTGTATAGATACTAATATGGTTGAAATGCAGTTTCATTTCAAAAAATAAACCTATGAGGGGAAATCAAAAATTATCGGTAATTGAGTAAATTTTTCACAGCAAAACCATCATGTATCTGCAAAAATCATTATATACGGGGTGTATCTAAGCCCTTGTCACAGACTTCTGGTAGTGATTTCCCACAGCGAGATGAAAACAATAGTTCATATAAATATGGTTCGGATAACGAACCATTTATGAGATTTTCGCAATTAAAATTGAAGTTTCAGCAGATGATTTTGATACTCTGTGGATGGCATGTGACATGTGGAGAAGCTATAACAAATTTTTGAAATAACATCCCATTTATTGGTTATAACATGGGAGAGACAACTCGAGACCTGGTTTATGCATGATGGGGCACATGCGCATTTCAGTTTGGCAGCACGACAAGTACTTGACGCTCATTTCCCAGGACGGTAGATAGAGAGACAGAGTCCTGTCGCATGGCCACCACGGTTCCTGGATATTAACCCTCTTGACTTTTACGTACGGGGTCACATGAAACACCAGGTGTATGCCACAACTGTCCAGGAGGTTGATAAGCTTTGGAACTGTATTGGCAATGCTTTCAGCGCCACAAGAGACAGCCCAGGGACCCTCGAATGACTATGCCAGTCAATGTTTTGTAACCTCAATGCGCATATTGCATCCCACGGTCGTCATTTTGAAAATTTGTTGTAGCTTCCCTGCATGTCACCTGCCATCCACAATATACAGAACCAGCTGCTGAAACTTCACTTATAACTGCAAAAATCTCATAAATAGTTTGTTATCCGAACCATGTATATATGAATTTTTGTTTTCATCTCGCTGTGGGGAATCACTGCCAGAGGTTTGTGACAGGGGTTTTTTAGATACACCCTGTATATTTTAAAAAATGAACATTGATCTACATCTCAACATAACAACCATTCACATTTAAGCATTTGTCCCAATGTGAGACCAACGTTTTGATGCCCATAGTGTAGAATTCGTTCAGCTGGGAGCTAAGCCATGACCACACAGCTGTTTTCACCTCATTGTTGTCGCTGAGGGCACCAGATCTGCAGTTCCAGGACTTTCCTCTTCCAGGACTGCAGTTTTTGCAACACTGATGCAGAAACTTGGGGACGTGCATTGTTATGCAGAATGATGACCTCGTCCATAGCTTTCTGTGGATGTTTTTTAGCACAGCCAATCCAATGTGGCAGAATAAGCAGCAGAATTCATCGTTTCCACAATGAAACAGCCAGAACACCTTGGCTATCCCAGAAAACCAGTCAGGTCTGGTAGTCTGATTATAATCATTATAGACAGGTATTTTAGTACAGGTTTTAGTAGCTGTTTACTAGTTGTGTTAGACAGGTCATTATGCTAACAGATTTCCCATGTAACTTTCAGGTGGTGGCTAGTACAGGTTTTCCTGTAATATAGTATATTATATACATAAAACAAAAAGAAACCATGAGAAACTTTAAATAAAAGATTTAGCTGCATTTGTTTTTATTTTTATAAAAAAAATTTACAAATAAATATTTTATAATATACATTATTATAATAATAATATCCTACATTTCAAAATAAAATCAGATCATGGTGATTTATTTTCTTTATGGCAACTGAATTCTACACTTAATCACTATTGAAGTTCCTGTTGAAGTTCCTAAAAGAAAGAAATTACTGATATTAATCATTTATTTAAATAACAAATAAATAAATAATTAATTATACCTCCAGACACTCACTCACATCACAACAACTAAGGGCCTTAATTTTCTTAGAAGGGTAGGCTCCACTTTGAAAAAAACTTAGATGTTAATTATCCAAATCAAGCAATTCCTTTTTTTACATGCAACTTATGTATTCATTTCGTCACACAAGCTTATCACTCTTTCAAACTTTCTAAATTCTACAACTGTTTGTATTTCTCTACTTGATCATACCATAATTTCCTTGGCCTCACTCTTCTACATTTCTCATCCACATGGTCAACATACAATTGTTTAGTCAGTTATTCAAATGATCTCAAAGACTACATCTATTACAAAACCTAATCTAACCTTTACTCCACACATTGCTTACATGATCATTAGAGCATGCCCCCTTTGCTCATGGCAGTTAAACCTGTTAAAATTTCATTTTCACAGAGTCTCTCATATTTGCTTCTCAAATACACAAATTCGTTCATTTACTCCAGACAATCTCCATTTTCTTCTATCTTGTAATTTGTTTGATCCATACCCCCTCAAACACAAGTACTGTACTGTACTGCATCTTCATTTTCTCAACCTTTCTAAAAGTATGTGTAAACAAACTTCACTGTCTTAAAGTGGATGATAGAATGTTCATACCAAGCTCATTCACTGCAGCCTCCCTCATCCATGTAGATATTAAATAGCCAAGGGGGCATCATGCATCTCTGTCTGACACCCTCCTCAATACAATCATTCTGATATTGCTTCATTCAATCTAACACAAGCACAATACCAAAGTAGGTTTTTTTATGTCCCCAAGTAATTGCTTATAATCATTTAGCACTCTCCACATTTCCTTTCTATTCATTCTATCATAAGCTTTTTCGGGATCTACAAATGGCACAGAATACTTTCTTTGTATATGAGGATACTTCAGCACGGACAAGATCTGAAACATATCTTTTACCACTCCTGAAGCCATTCTGTTTCTCTGACACACTTAGGCCTCTTACGCACTGTTGACTGATTGCTGGCAACATAACCAGGAACATATGGTTGCCAAACTGTTTCTGCAACCGAGTGCATAAACGATAACTATTCTAGTTATGTTTCAAGGTTGCTGGCTGTGCATAAGAGGCCGTATCAGTCATTCTCCTCATTCAGCTAACCAGAATTTTCCAATATTTTTCCTGTAACGCACCAGACTTATAAACACTCAAGTTCACATTAATGTGACCACTTCCTATTTGTGATGTCCGCACTAAATAACCAATCGCAGAAAGGTACTAAAAAAAATGAGGCAGTAAATGATATATGTCCATGGCATAGCCTTCAAAATACATGTCCAGCATTTCATATCTCGGATATTTTCTTACGGTATAAGGTTTTCCTTTATATACAGTTAAAAACTCATAATTCGAAAGGATAAGTTGAAATTTTGAAAAAATTGTTTTTCTGTCTCTACATATGTTTAAATGTATTTAGCTGCTCCTCCAAAATGACAAATAGCAGAACAAATGAAATTAATAAACTAATATAGGGTACCTTAATCTGTGCCTTGATATATTTTTTTATGACAATTGGCTAAGCCTTTTTAGAGATATTAATTTTTTTCTAAATTTTCAAAATTCTTTTTGTACCTCATACTTAAATATGTCCTCTATGGGGAGAGATGAAAGTGCACCTTAGGGACATGAGTTGTGTTTTGACAATGAGGTGAAAGCTGCCATTCTATCTTGGTGTCCACAACAACCCCGGAATTTCTCTCTGGCAGGTTCATCCGACCAGTCACTCGTTGATGCAAGTGCGTGGAAAAGGATGGGGACTATGTCAAAAACTGAATAGTGCATTACTTAGAGGGCAATTGAACCAGATATAAAAATAATTTTCAAAATCGGTTACCACATAAAAAGGTTACAACCATAGAAGCATTATTTTTCAAAATGCCCTCATACACTATATGATCACAAATATCCGGACACATGCACGTTTGCGCTCTAGCCACGATTTCATGGAAATCGATAGGGCGTTGCACATCCCTTTGCCCGAATCACAGCTTCCACCCTTCGGGGAAGACTTTCCACCAAATGTTGGTAGGTACTTTCTGGAATGTTCCTCCATTCCTCCCGAAGAGCGAGAATCAGTTCAGGTACAGAAGTTGGCCGATGTGATCTGGCCCCGCAAGCGTCTTTCCAATTCATCCCACAGACTCTCTATAGGATTGAGGTCGGGACTTTGTGCCGGCCAACCCATTTCTTCGACCCCTGAGTCCGCAAACCACTGCTGTACACGCCTCGCTTTGTGGCACGGAGCATTGTCGTGTTGGTAGAGAAATAGCCCGTTTCCGAAAAATTGCCACAACGTTGGAAGTGAACAGTTGTCCAAAACATTCAGATAACGGTCGGAGTTCATGATTCCTTGCACAGGAACGAGCTGGCCCAGTCCGTACCATGAAAATGAGCCCCACACCATGGCTCCTCCTCCTCCGAACTTGACTTTGGGCTCTGTGCACTCAGGTAAGAAGCATTCTCCAGGTATGCGCCAAACCCAAACTCGTCCATCGGATTGCCAGAGTGTGTAGCGAGATTCGTCTGTCCACATTACACGTTTCCATTGGTCCATTGTCCAGTTTCTGTGGGCTTTGCACCACTCCAGACGTCGCTTGGCGTTGACCCTGCTGATGTGGGGCTTGTGGGCAGCAGCACGGCCATGGAATCCCATCGTGTGCAGTTCCCGATGAATTGTCATGGTACTGGCATCATTTGCAGAGGCGTTTTGAAACTCTGTGGCAATTTTTTCCGCCGAGGACTTCCGGTTGCTGCGGGTGACACGACGAAGCACTCGACGGTCTCTGTCCGTTAGTTTCTTGGGTCTACCGGTTCGTTGTTGAACTGTTGTTGATCCCCAGGTCTTCCATTTCATAATGACATCACCTACTGTTGACTTGGGTATCTGAAGAAGGCTGGAAATGTCACGCACGGACTTGCCGCATAGGTGACATCCAACGATGGTTCCACGTTGGAACTCACTGAGCTCTGCCGAACGACCCATTCTTGCCAATGTCCAAGCAGAGTTGTGTCTGAAGGTGTGGGAAGCTATTTAAATGATGTGCAAGTCATTATCATGTGACATTGGGCCAATCGATGATCTGTGAGGGGTGTCCGGATATTTTTGATCATATAGTGTTCATTTAAATGCTTGTAAAAAAAAAAAAAAAAAAAAAAAAATTCAGTTTTTGTGCTCTCCCTTTTCTGAATTATTTTGAGGAAAATACACCCCTTGATGACCTGTCATTTCTAAACTCCACTGACTCCATTAATGTAAATTTGTCATTTGTTTATTTAATCTCTACTATTCGACTTAAGCATTGATTTTAAAAACAGAACTAACATTTTATAATTTAGCTGCTGTTTTATTCTTGACATCGTCAATTTGCTTTGCGACTTGCTTTGACGACTGCCAGCATTTGAGCAGTACCATCGCCGACTATTGTGAGAACGTTATAAAACAATGTTGAATGCTATGGAAAAGAGTTTTTGATTCTTAACAGCAGTAAAACAAAGTTTTTTCTAAAGAAGTTTTTTTGAATTGTTGGCCTCAAGTGAGCTGGAAAGCAGGCAGACTAGAAAAAGGAATGGAAAGGGATAGACTGAAGGAGAAAGGCCGACAGGAAAAATAGCCAAATCGACGATTAAAAAAAAAAAAAATGATTGTTGCCGGAAAGGCCAGATTCGAAAAACCCATTCGTCTGGTTAAACAAAGGAATGTTGCATCCTGTGATTAAAGTGTAACTGAGGACCTTTCCTTAAAAAGGAAGACTACAATTTTTGCTACCAAGTTGTTATGAACTTTGAATGTCCTTTTCAGTACTAAAGGTTGAATGTGAATAACGAGTCCCCAAGTCGAACTTTCTTATAAAGCGTATAAAAATTAATCTTGCGTATATCAACAAGGACTCGCCTATCAGAATGTTTTTACTCAACGTGACTAATGCTAATTAAAGACAATCGGACAATCAGTAACCGTGCAAAAGAGAAATGTCTTTCTAACTGTCTTCCTGCGGGAAGCCGTGCCATAGACGTCGTTGAAAACCGGCTGTCTTGGTGGCCTCTTGATGCGATGTAGTTTCGTGTATTAGAGAATCCATGCTTTGTTGTAAGATGCTGGACGTTACCGAAATCGTGCATACTTCATGAAGAACATGCCACCGACGCAAAGAGAAGCCTGTTGCATAGAACACTGTGGGTAATGGATGAGGGAAAAACCTTTATCCCCTCCTGTCTGCCCACACGCTACCCATGTTGGTTTCTCCCTTCCTCCTGGCACTAAAGTAGGAAAATGAATTTATTAAATTTTGCTGTCCCAATTCAAGGAAACCGTCTCCCCTTTAATAAGAACTCTAGAAGAAACTTTTAACCTTTAAGAATCAAAACGCCTTTTGTTTTTCCAAATGCACCCTTATTGGAATTTTTAACAGTTTAAGAGCTTTTTTTATATTAAAATTTAATCTGATGTCTTGGTGGTTTTTTGATAATGATGAATGAACCCCTGATGACCCTTGTCAATAAGACAAGATAAACTACCCTAAAGTCCCAGGACTTAAGCTTGTGTTATTTTGACAGAACTATCTGTGATAAGACAAATCGTAATTGAGTTGTATCTATGCCCATAGTGAGAGCATCCCCGACAAATTGCCCAGAATATTTAAGATATAAGAAATCCTTTATTATGATTAAGTTTACCAAGATCTTCTCTTAGAGAAATCTATTCAACATATTCTGGATATTTGTTTGATTAAACTGACAGTGCTCCTTTATCAGAAGTACAGAATTTATTGACCCCACCAAGATCTCTCTTGGCTAAGTTATTGTTGAACTCAATATGGAAAAAAGATGAAAATCTTTATCTCTAAAGAAATTATTTAAGCTGTAAGATAAACGAGAGAATTTTCTGTCTATTAGTGAATCAAAGGTTAGGAGTAACCTCTAGGTTGAGGCTATGTACACAAGATGAAAGTAAAATGTAGGAGCCTGACGCTAGGACAACCACGGCCTTCCATTTTTCACATGGGAATCACCGGTCTAATTAATTGCTCAATTTCCCTGAACTGCAAGAAAAAATCTGTGAGAAAAAGTCAAAAAACGAAAATAATCGACCTTTGTCATTATTGTCATTTGAATTATAATAATTAACTGGATAAAATCCTTGCAATTATTATCAATGGACTATTCTATTCATTATTAGTGATTAATCAGATGACTTTATTAATCATCTAGCTTTTGTATTGAACAACCCTGTAGCACATTTTGACCATCCAAAACTTATTAATCAGATTTACCATTTTATTTGTTATAGCTTAGGTATAAAGAAATTATTTACTTGTTAAATAAAGTTGATTCTTCACATAATGACAGCACTTATTTTTGCCTACGTGCACCTACCAGAAGACACCAAAATGACTAATAATTAAGCTTTGGCCCATTCAACCCTACAGCAACTTTGATAAGGTTACCCTAGACTTAGCTACTGTAAACCAATTATGGCTTTAGTTTTCAGCAGTCTCCGACAATTGTATTTTTACTTTGTTCTGCCAGCCATGTCAGACCACTATGTAACGGTGTGCCGATCCCGAAGGACAGTTACACTGCCAGCACATAAATGATATGCACAGTGTATATCAGTTTCCAAAACACAAAGTACGGCAGTTTAAAATAAAATTATTTACAGCAATTTAATAAAAATAAAAAATAGCTTTTACTTGCTATTTTTGAAGATATACTTTAAAACATTTTAAAATATGTTTCTTTAAACCTTTTTTCATATTAGAAAGAACAATTTGAATTCATGTTTACTGGTAAATACCAGTACACATAAGGGTATAACATTTTCATACAGTATAACCTTGATTATCCATCATGATTCAGAACTACAAAGGGGGGGGGGAGGAGGAGGTGACAGAAGCACATTAAATTGTTTTATTTTTCTAGTTCTACAATGTAACATCTATACATGTATTGAATGTTAAATAAGTATACATAATGGTTTAAATAGTCAGTAGTTTTCTTTTGCTTAATTGCATCACTTAGTTCTGCCCTGCAAGACTGTGAATTTTGCACAATAACCATTTCCACGAACTCCACCACTTCTTGATTTTTTTTAACACTTTAAAATCTTTATCATCATAGTTCATCATCATCATCAGATACCTAACAGATAAGAGAACACTGACGGATAATCGAAATTTTACTGTACTTATATTTAAAGTTATATATTCTAAGAAAGGTTCTGCTACCGATAAGGCTTACCTTTTCCAAATCTTTTAAGCAATAAGCTACTTTTCCAAGAATGCTGCGAACAGTAGCCACATTTTGAGGAATATCTGGATGCCTAATATCATATGTGTAATGTAAAAGGCTAGGAAGCCATTTCATCATACTTTGCTTCAAGTTAAAGAAAGTTTTAACAAATGGATTTATTTAAAGAAGAAATTAATAAACTGAAGAATGTATTTCAATATTTTTACTAAATAAGGTATAGAAAAACATAAGGAAAAATTCTGTGGCCTGGACTCGAACCAGGGAACATGGATATCGTAGTCACCACTCTAATCAATTGAGCTACTGCAGACACCAAACAGCTATGCTCCTATGAATTTCTTTATGGAATAAAGCAGAAGGAAATGGATGTATATCTTCTAGAATATAACTTAGAGTTTCTCTAAAAATGATTATGGTCTCCTGCAAATACTACAGTCAAACCTCCTTAAGGCAAACACGTGTACCACGAATTCTCATCTAATTCGAACTCATTTTCTCAGTTTGGTTGACTGGCTACTATTCTTATGCAATTTTACTAGCTCTACGACGAACTCGATTTTCATGAAAACTCGGATAAGTCGAACCTACTTTCAGGCCAAAGTTCATGGTATACAGTAGTTATGTACTGTATAGGGTTATGGAATTAATGTACTGGGTGGTGCAAAAAAGGTGTTAGAAAGTTTTTGTCTACAACATGAGGTTATAGATTCTTGTTACCTTTTTATGATATCCTTTTTATGATATAACAGACATCCTGTAATTTAATATAGAAGGTTTTCAAAGTGATTTCCATCTGCTGCAGTCAGTGTGTAGAGCCTTGAACTGAATTCCGTTTGGCACAAAAAAGTTTTTGTCTACTGTGGTTTAATCGTACGCCGTAAGTGATTTTCCTCATGATACTGTTCTAAAAATTCTATAGCTCACTCACTGCTGTCTCTCATTACATTTTCAGAGAGATTCATGCAGTTGAAAATGTTCTTTATAGACTCACCATGGAATTAGTTCAAGGCTCTACATACTGATTGCAGCAGATAGAAATCACTTTGAAAACCTGCATTAAATTTCAGGAAGTCTGTTATGGCATAAATATGATAACAAGAATCTATAACCTCGTATTATGATGTAGTAGACAAAAACTTTCTAACACTTTTTTTGTGCCACCCGATACATGTGTAATTTCAAAAAAATTTATATCAATAAAATTTCTGCACACTTTTCCTAACCATCTACAGTATTTATGTACATCATATATGCAGACCACCACCCTGTTTTGTGTGCTGTTCATACAAAGCCTTACTAAGACAAACAGAGTTTGTGGTAAACAGGTAATGCATACTACAAACTTCGCATACTACGAACTGATACAGCATGCATTTACTAGTTCGTGATGACGAGACTGACTGTTTACAGTTATCTTAAACTCTGTTTAAATGAAGATTTTTTCCATAATATCTCATAACTGAAAAGATACAGTTTCTCTTTTCTTTCTGTTGTTGCTATATGCTTATACAGGTACTCATATTTAAATCTGGCCATTTCCTCCTTTAATTAAAGATAAAAAATAAATATGTAAATTTTTACAAATAATACAATGATTCAAAATTTTACTTAAAATTCCTTTTTTTTAAATTTGAAATTTCAAAATATGAAATTTAAAGATTAATTTAATTTAAACAGGCTCACTTAAATTAACCTATTTAACATCAGATTGAATGAAATTAATGATAACAGCCAATAAATGTTCTTGAACTTAAAGCACATGAAGTACTATGCATCATTTCCAACTTCAAGAAGCCTGCATATTCATGAAAAAACTTTAAAACTCAATAATTTGCACACGAATGCAGATAAAAAGATTCTGTTTGCACAAAAACGAGTGAAATGAAGTCAGATTTTTTTATCCAGGAAAACAAAAAATAATGCTAGAAGTGCTCAGATTTTGACCAACAGATGGCATTGTCAGATTACTGACATCAGCTTATGCACATTTTCAGATGGTATAAAAAGAGCAGCACACTGAATGATGGATGGCACATTGAATTTGTAAGCCGATAATTAACCAGCATCTTGCCATCTTACAACACCAAGTCATAATCTGACAACGTTTTCAGGAATATGTGCCTTCGCGTTCTTTTATGTAAGCAGGAGAATAGGGACCACTTTAAACATTTAGTGTAAGCTCTATCACTGTCGCATTGATTAAAGAGTATCCACTGCAAATTTGACGTCGGTATGTTTTATGGTTTCCTTTTATATATATCTTCGGGTGATCATTTGAGGAGTTGATCTAGTTACCTCTTTTAATATCCCTTTTCTACTTGTATTAAACATGAAGTTAATAGAGCCCAATTAACATTCTAATCTCTTTTTCTAATTAATTGCCAATTTTTTAAATTTTATCTTCAGTGGGTGCTTAGACATTTGCAAGTACTCCTTTCCCCCCTTTTTTTTTTTTTTTTTTTTTTTTTTAATACAGGGTGCACTAAAAACAAACAAACTCACCACTGAAAATTTCTAAGTCCAATGGAAACGGTCCACAAAGGGGTGAGCGATTCTAGAAGGAAGAACGCTGCCATTAATTAAGGCAGGCATTAACATTAAATGGAACACCTGCCTTAATTAATGATAGCGTTCTTCCTTCTAGAATCCCTTACCCCTTTGTGGGCCATTTCCATTGGACTTAGAAATTTTCAGTGGCAAGTTTTTTTTGGCCCACCCTGTATATTCTAAAATATTAACATTTCACTATAACATACTTTGCAATCATCCCACAAAAGCGGCTCCATTTTCCCTCTTCCACCATATTTGCGGTTATAAAAATCATGGGTAACCTTTAAAATATGAAACTTTTTTGTGAAATGAAATTCTAAAAGTTTTTAGACCAAAATTAAAAAAAAAAAAAAGTAATACTTTTTCTAGAATTAACCCGAGTCCTGGAGCCATGGGAAAATCACGCCTGGGAGGTTCAAATGCTTTATCAATAATTTCTTCAGAAATTAAATCTCTTACAATGGCAATGACAAGGGCTATGTGATAGAATCATTAAAAAAAAAATAAATTACTATTCATTAAGTTAGGAAAATTTACTTTGATATTCAGACTTTAATTACCAATAATTTTACGAATCTGATGAAGCATAAAGCTCTGCCCCTGTATGGTAATCAAATAGAATTCCAGATTCTCCAAGTAAAATGGCTGGCTACACTACTTTGAGCATAAAAACAAATATTTATTTGTAATCAATTGTAAAAAATATATTACAATTAAGTGAGGCATTTTAGATTACCTTAGTATTAAATATTTGTCTTTTGCTTGAATCATCTTCAGCAGTTCTATAATACATTCAAATAAACTAAGTGATAGTATTAGTCATTGTTTATTATTCACTAAAGAAAGGGAATATTAACAAAAGGAAGGCGAGAAAAATACTGTACCTTCCAAAAGTAAAATTATGAAAGGGATGTACACCAACAAATCTTTGCAGTAATTTATTTATTTTCTCAGTCAATAAATCTAAGAAAGAAGCAGAGAAAAACTCCTGCTTTTAAAACTCACAGATATTTTTAGATTTAAAAAAAAATCAATTAAAACCATTTGCTGGAATCTGAGAAAGTAAATGGTAATGCAAAATAAAAATTTTATGAAGAATTTAATTTTAGATAACAAACTGAAAAAAAAAATTTGTCTGAAATTAATGAGATTGTATTACCGTATTTTCGCGAATATACCCCATGGGTTATACACTTTTTTTTTTTACATTCGTGGGATTGGGGGGGGGGGGCCCTGCAGGGATTCCAAAA
This sequence comes from Rhysida immarginata, assembly GCA_023313115.1. Classification (NCBI taxonomy): domain Eukaryota; kingdom Metazoa; phylum Arthropoda; class Chilopoda; order Scolopendromorpha; family Scolopendridae; genus Rhysida; species Rhysida immarginata. The sequence continues at coordinate 556,008 of JAHWFO010097865.1, read as the reverse complement.
TATTTTTTTACATGAATGATGTGCGAGATGGAAAGCAAGAAGAGGTTGAACTGGCAGTGTGATAATGCAATCTAGAAACTGTTTCAATAGAATGATTCAACTGAATGAACTGGTATCCTCAATAATAATTTTCATCAATAATTTAAACATCTGAGGTTTGGCATGTGAAAAAAAAAAATCCTCACAGACCATTCTTTATTTACTCATTAGCGAATATTACGCCATAAAGAAAGGTAGCCAGCGAACTGGGTACTGTTCTAACCAGTCCTAAGGATAGCGTAATGCTTCCATGTCCACGGTGACACATCAGCATGGTGAGCTGAAGGTTCCTGGTTCGAATTCAGGCTGTGGAATTTTCTTTTCTATTTTCACCAATAGAAAATTATGGTTAAAACATCTAATATAAAGGTTTAGACCCCTAAAACATCATTCATTATTGATGAAAATTATTATTGAGGAAAGTAATATTTCCTTATTCCAGCAAAAGAGAGAGAGCTGCAATAACAATGAGAATTGAAAATAAAACATGTACTGAATGTGGTACATCAGCATCAAGTGCAATTTCATCATTTATTTAGTTGAATCAACAGCATTAACCTTACCAAAGGCACCATTCCTTCTTTACCACAACTTCATTACCATTCCTTCAATACCCATATTCCTCTCCAACTTCAGCTATTCCCTAATTTGTCACATGCTTTTCTGGGTTCTCGTCTTTTTCTTTTTCTTTTCTCAGTCATTTCTTCTTTTTTAATATTTTTTCCTAATTTTCTTCTTCTACATTCATTTTATGTCCACCCCTGTACTCTTTGGTTTCAGTCGGATCTGCGTGTGGTAGCTCCGTTGGGCAGTGGCATTTAATCCGGAGCCCTTATATAGTTTCTGTCATTTTAATTCTGTATGTGTTATCCTATCGCATTTTTCTCGCCACCTTCTTATCACCTCCTATTTGTCCTCTTTCTTGTCCTATCCCAGCACATCTTCGAATTCATTTCCTGGCTTCCTATTCATTCTCTTCTTGTATTTCAGCCAATACCGTCTTACTACTCCCTACGCTAACTATATATGCCATTCTTAAATTAAGAATACCTAATCACTAAAACCAAAATAATTCTTCATGTTACCTGAGATTTATTAAAATATTTGTTTGAGTTAACAAGTGAAATTTCTAATAATTAAATGCTCTGGGAGATGGGACTTATAATATCATTCGAGTTAACCAGGAATTTGAATTATTTGGGTTTGACTGTATGTGTTTTTATCTTTACATGGTTCTCCCTCGAATTTTTCATTCAGTTGTTGTTTCTCACTGATGAAGATAGAGAGCTCTGAAATGTACATACGATTTTTAATTTTATAAATTCATTTATGTGGTGTCTTTTCTTCTCTTGGTTTTAAGTGGTGTTTAATCAAATTTTTTTATAAATATTGTCAAAATTCTGCAATCATTTTCACAAAAACCTTCCATTTCTGAGAAGACTACTATTAAATGAATCTTTGGAAACAGCAGTTACCATTTCATTTTTTGTAAGAGTTAGTCTTAATTTTTTCATTACAAAAGCTAAATGAGACATTTTAATTATTATAGGAAGACACATGGCCACTCCCACCTACTGAAGATCAAATGTACTGATCTTTTAACATAACCTCTCGTTCTCATCCTTTGTTCTATTTCTTAAATTTCTTTGTGAGATGTTCATGTAGGATAAAGGGTGGCCTTGGAATGAGGAAGTGATTGGGATGCATCTTCCTATAATCACTGGACTTTAATTAGTTATTATAGGAAAATTTTAGGACTTCAACTTTCTTAATGTTTATAAATATTCCACTGACATGGAACTAATCCTTTAAAATTGGTATACATGTATTAGCTTGATATTTCTTTATTAACTGAGTCAACTTGCTCAGTGTTAGTGTTTTTAACAAACATATGCCGTTGATGTAGATATCATTAAGATGCAAGGGAAGTTTTAATATGGGTATCATTAAAGAACAAAAAAAAAAAAAAAAGCTTCAGGAATTGGAGATCCCTCATTATGCCTCTGAGTAAGGTGCATTGAATTTTATTATCCTGCAGATCAATTTAAGTAAATCTATCATCAAATCAATCTTTCAACAAGCCAGATATCTTGTAGGCTGAAAGTGTTGATTTAGGAAGGCTCAACTTAAACACATTGGCACTTAAACTCAGCCACTGAGGTGACAGATCACTGCAGAAAAGATTATTAGTGAACTTATGTGGACTCCTTGAATGTGCCTTTTAATGCAACTGAACAGCATTCTACAAAGTTCATAAAATTTCAGTTTTGCAGAGAACCGTTTATTGGATTTTGAACAATGAATTTTTGAAGTAGTTATAAGGTGAAAACCTCTAATCCACAAGGAGGGAAAAAAAAGAGATTAGAGGATGGGGATCTTTACCACTTGAGGATGGTGATCTTGTCCCCGAATTATTTATCTGTTATTTACTTTTTATCCACTTTGTGGATTAGACTTTTTCTCTTCATAGTTAGTTCCATTCACGATGTTTCCTTAAAATGTTCACTGTACTTTTTGGAAGTCACTGCATGGCTTGGATGGTATTACAGTTGAGGACTGCAAATCCAGAAAACACAAATCTGGATTTTAATAATTGCTTTAATTGTATTAGTGTGAAAACTTTTATTTTAAATGAAATTTAAAATAACCATCTTCAGAAACTATTTAATTAAATATGCACACATGTGTTAAATATATCTGGGAAACCACGAATATAGAAGGTTTCTAGTCCCGAGCATTCCGGATTTGCGGTCCTCTACTGTATGTTCCATTATTCAATAAAATATAACTTTTATAAACTTTGTGGGTGGTTTTATTAGTGCAGCACACTTTTGGACATGTCCAATTTCAAATGATTATTCAGTGTACTATTAAAGAAATGGCTAGAAGTAAGGTAATGGACCTAACGTCTGAGACATCTGAATCAGAAATTAGTAATCAGAAATGTTGAAAAGAATACATGTACTGACAAGTTGAGAAAACTAAAAACATATAATAACAATAACATTGATAATAATAATAATAATAATAATAATAATAATAATAATAATAATAATAATATACAGGGTGTTTATGAATTCCATTGCCAGACTTGGAGAGGTGGTAGGGAAAGTCAAAACTAACAACCATTCCGAATACAATTTTTCCCAGAAAAATGTTGTAAACGAGTTAAAAAGGTGTAAAGATCCCGACCAACCCCTGTGAATGCTGCACTGCACGGTACCCGCAGAGCTGCATGCAAAGCAGGAAATTAGCAACAAAAGCACTAACTGGCGAATCAAACGCACGGGTGATCACATTCCTCATCGAGGGTGACCAGGCAGAGTCCGTGAAGTACATACAAGCAGAAGCACCACACCTATAAAGATCTCAACATGAATGAGTTCACGTATGGAGAGATGGCAGAGATGCATCTGTTGTACGGCCAGGCTCATGGCAATGCACGAGAAGCTGCAAGGCTCTACCGCGAGAGGTTCACTCGTAGGCGACATCCTTGTCGTGCAACATTTGTGACGATTGACTGGCGCTTACGGGAATCGGGACAATTTCTACCCAGCAGGCATGACGCTTTTTCTCCAAGGACTGTGTGAACACAACATGTCGAAGCGGACGTGCTGCAAATACAGTGGTCGCCACTTAATATGACCATCTCGGGACCATACTTAAGTGGCCACATTAACCGGTGGCTGTTTTAAGCGAGGTTACCAAAAGTACCTATTTTTTTATCCAACAAGTCGAGCTTGTGTTTGTCCTTACATATCGACAAGTTTGTTTGCTTAAATAATCATTTATACACGTACAGCATCTTGTCAAAATAGTTTATTTATTTTCTACTGTTTGTTTGACAACCTTGGCTGCATTAGTGAAGTTATGTTGGTTAGAAGTCGTATGATTTCTATGTGGGATAGGTCATCAGCAACATGAGCATGGGGGCTGCAGTTGTCAATTAGAAGACCAATTGTTGTCTTTGCTTTTAAGATGGTTGTTCCATTGAGCTAGCCAATTATTCCAGATCTCTGATGTCGTCCATGCATTGGTAAATGATTGTAAAGATTTTGACTTTCTAATGATGAGGAGTTTTCTCTCTGTCCCTCCAAGTTGGAACAAACAATGGCATCAGCAGCCTCTCCATGAAGTTTCTTAAAGATTAGCCCATTGCGTTTTTTCCAGCGATGAAACCAAACTTCAGTTGCCTTAAAGCCCATGTGGGCTAATGTCTTTGCAATTTTATCAGCCTTTTGCCATGTGAGAGGACCGTTTACTGGAGCATTTGTGTTTCTAACCTATTGAAACCAAGTTAAAAGACCTTCAACTTGAGCATCTTTTCCATTTAGCTTACGCTTCCTGCTTGTCCCTTCACTTGCAGATTTCATGTAATTGACCAATCAGTACAATCTGTAATTTTGGGCAGGCAGTGCCCACTAGCTTAGAGGGAAATGAAAAGTGGATATTATAAATGGAGTGTTCATTTATCCGGAGTAAGATGAGATGAAAAAGTAGAATTCGTGAACTACCTCTGAAAAAAGTGGCCATATTAAGCGGCATGTGGCCACATAAAGCGAAAATTTGTTATATAGGAAACAGTTAGAAAATTCCGGACCACGCTGGAGTGGCCATAAAAAGCAGATAGCCATATTAAAGGTGGCTACATTAAGTGGCGGCCACTGTATTTGCAGAAAACCCATCCACAAGCACCCGTGCAGTTGCACATGATATGGGCATCAATCACACGACTGTATGGAATATTCTACATGAGCGGCAACAGCATCCTTATCACAAACAGAAAGTTCAGGCTTTGCGACATGGAGACTATGTACCAAGCGTGGAATTTTCTGAATGGTATCTTCAAAGTGTTACTAACAATCCTGCATTCGGCACACTTGTGCTATTTTCAGATGAAGCACGATTCACCAAGGAGGGCATGTTCAATTGCCACAACAGCCATAGTTGGGACGAACATAACTCTCATGCCACACACATCTCCAGCCATCAGGAACGCTTTCATGTCAACATTTGGGCTGGAATTCTACATGACCAGCTTATCGGACCGCATGTACTGCCTCCAAACCTGAATGGAGAGCATTACCTCACGTTTCTTCAAGATATCCTGCCTGGACTGGTGGAAGATGTGTCTTTGAAAGTCAGACGGCAGATGTGGTTGCAGCACGGTGGAGCACCAGCACATTTTACCCATGCCGTACATGAGTTTCTCAATCAAACCTTCCCTCAATGTTGGATAAGTTGAGGTGGCCCCATTAACTGTCCACCGAGATCACTGGATTTAACGCCACTGGACTTTTTCTTATGGGGTCATTTGAAAAGCCTGGTTTATGTTACTCCAGTAGCCAGTGTTGATGAGCTGAGAGCAAGAATCTTTGACGCCTGCAGAGAGGTTCAGCAAAGACCGGAAGTGTTTGAGAGAGTGCAACAGAACATGCAACGGAGGGTTGCCACTTCGAACAATTGCTGTAATTGTTCAATGTAACATTGTAATAACCGTTTCTGCATTTGAACAAATAAATTGTCTGGAGCTGCATGTCATGATTCACCAATTAGTGCTTTCATTGCTAATTTTCTGCTTTGCATGCAGCTCTGCAGGTGTCGTGCAGTACAGCTTTCACAGGAGTTGGTCGGGATCTTTACACCCTTTTTAACTCGTTTACAACGTTTTGTGGGGAAAATGGTATTCGGAATAGTTGTTAGTTTTGACCTTCCCTACCACTTCTCCATGGCTGGCAATGGAATTCATAAACACCCTGTATTAACAAAATATAACATGAAACAACTTTTGTATATATATTCAGGACCGTAGCCAGGACGTTATCTTGGGGGGGTTGATTTTCAAAAATTCCACTGAGTCGGACCTTTTTCCATAATGGGGTGGTCGTCGACCCTCCTCGACCCCCCCCCCCCCTGGCTACGGGCCTGATATTACATGTATTAATAGCTGTAACAGATTGTAAAAATTGAATTAATCTTTACAAAATGTATTAGATGCTTCCACACATGTTAAGATGTGTTCAGAAAAAGGGAACAAAAAAAATTATTCAAGACTGGATTTTAACCTGTTTCTGCAAAATAAGTTGTCTAAGACTTAAAAAATAAACTTCATGATTATCTGTGAACAATTTGAGCAGTGTGTTGAATGGTTTTGCATTGCTACTTAATTGGGTAAAAGCTTCTCATAGGATTTTCTTAAAAAAATTGGTGAGTTAAGAGTTCCTCAAGTCTCCTTGTCTGTACAGTAAAATATTAAGGGGGAAAATGGAATTTTATTTTTTTACCGATTTTATATAGCTTTTATAATTTTTAAAATCATATGGTTTAGATTACCTTCAGTCTCTGAAACCAATTGGAAGTTTAATGCTATAAAGTCAAATCAGGTGCAAGAGGCAATGACACAATTGCACCAGGAGAAAATTTCAATCGATGCTGTTCAGTGTAATTTGCTTTTTATTTTAAAGTCTAATCAGTGATACACAATTCTTCACCCCCCCCCCCCTCCAGGCTGCTGCAACCATCATACAGCAGTCGTCAATCCAGGTACATCCAGGGACCCAACTTGTCGGCCTCTGGGCATACAGATCCTGGATGGATGTATTGGATCCAATTGTAGGAAAAAAAAAAAATTTATCTTTCATCTATTTCTAGAACCCAAAGTGGAACCCATTTAAATGGGGTGACTCAAGCATCAAGCTGCTTCTTGATATGATGATGGGGGGGGGGGGGAGATTTATCCCTTGTAAAGACAAAAAGAAACGAGAAATTTGGCAGGATATTTCATGGGATATGGCCAAATTTAATGATAATGCCACTTGGGAAGGTGTGGCCAAAAAGTGGGCCAATTTGCTTGACCGATATAAGGCCTGCTGCAAATTCATTTTAGCACTAGCATACAATGCACAAGCAAACAACTGCACATGAGCCCAGGTGCTTGCTCATGCGCAGTTGCTTGAGTAAGCACCCTAGCTCATGCACAGTTACTTGCTCGCGTATTTTACGCTAGCGCTAAATTGAATTTGAGGTAGGCCTAAGATCATAACCGATCGCTCGAATAAATCTGGAGCTGCCAGCATATCCTGGCCTTATTATGATCTCATTGAACAGGTATTAGGTGAAAGAGCCAGTATTTGGCCCAATATAGAGAACATTTTCATTTCCATGAGCAGTGACTCTAACTCTAGCAGAACACAATCAAGCCAATCCAGGTTAGATATTTCATCTTCTGCCGAGGAGGTGGAACCAACACAGTTGCAAGAAATGCTTGAAACAGCACAGATGCCACAGGCATCTTCAAGCAATGTTCAAAGGAGAACCGAGAAGCAAAAAGCCAAGCGGGCTGTTCTTTATAATAAAAACAAAGCTTCGACCTCATTGCCAGCCTGCTTCCAGGCCTACGTAGAAAACAAGGAGAATGAAGAAAGATGGAAAATGGAGAAACAAGATATTCTCCGCTATAGATTCCAAGACAAAGCATTAAATAAGCTTTCAGATTCTATACCGGAACTGAGTAATTCTGCCCAAAAATCCTAATTTACTTTTTTCTTCCGATAAATTTTTTACCTTAAAATTATTTCACATTGTTTAAATTAAAAGAATAACATAGTTTAAAGAAATAAAAATGAAAAGTAAAATCTTTTAAATTTTGTTTGTCTTTATTTTAGAATAGTATATTATATAAATTTATTAAATTAAACACTAAACAGTGAGCAATTGGGGAGAGACAGCAATGATAAAGAAAAAGAAAATACGTTGGTGAGTTGCTAATAGAATAAATTATTTGGAATTTTTTCCCTTTTCGTATCTGATGCATCAGTAGGGATAGGAAGGGGTTCAAGTTCATTTGCATTGTAATTCTCATAAAATTCTTCAGGAGATCAGTCGTTCTCTTCTATATAAATGTTATGTAAAAGCAGCAATGGTAATTTTCATCGCCTGATTGGTATCAGTGACATCAAGTAGACTCCTGATGCTCCTAAACTTTCCTTTCAGAAGGGCATAGGTGTTCTCAATCACGATCCTCATGGAATAGAGGAGTTTATTAAAATTTTTCATCTTTGGGGAGAGGTGGCCATGATCTTTATACAGCATCAATACACATTTGGATAGTTAATAGTTATCAATTAAAAAATAAAATAAATCAAAATAAAAAGATGATGTTTTGGATAGAGACTATCCTCTATCAAAGCAAAGGGGATAATTCTCTAAAAGCAAAGAGAATATTAGAGAATTATCCTGAAGTTATGAAAGGAGTACTTAAAGGAAAAACAATATTAGAATATTTCAAAAATTAATACAATACGGAGCAAATTCAATTCTTTCATGTTAGATCCAGGAGAGCTTGAGCGAACACTCTCTCCTCTTCCCACCCTCCTTCCTCAAATGCAGTCAAATTAAGTAGGCCAATAGGCCTCAAGATCATAGATAGTTTGGGAACAACAGTTTGTCCCTCGCATCAGTAACTAAAAAAAAACAAAAAAAAAACTGTAGTGGCAACACGCATAGTTTTCACAAGCATGAGGCATCTTCATGGCATCAAAGATAGAAATTTTTGTTGGTTTCAACAGAATTTGTTGCGACAACTATTTTAGAAAAAGTACTTCTAATAAAGGTCAAAACTTATTAGATAGTGACATGTGTTTAGTGTCAAAGAGAAGAGAAATATACCGACCCCAAAGTACATGGAAAATGTTTGCGACAGACCAGTGTGAATGCTGTGCCTTTATAGCGTGACAATTGAGGTATTTCTAATGTTTCTTCAAATTTGAGCAGAAGTAGCTTTTTTTTTATAAACCAAGAAAGAGATCACGGAGAAACTCATTTTCCACTATGTACACTTCATTCTAAAAGCGTTTTCACATAGGTGAAATGATGTTCGGCGTCCTTGCAATATATCAAGCCACTAAAACTAATCGGCTTTAAACCAGTAAAATTAATGAAATTCGAACTCAACTTCTTGCTTGAACTGATTAACTTCACTGATTTAATATTTTTCAAGCGGCCGCACATTATTTCAAAAAGTGAAAACGTTTTTGGAATGAGCTGTACCTTCATATCAGTTTTCCTTCGCTTGATCCGTTTTGCAAGGATGTATAATATTGTTTGGCTAGAAGTGAGAGTTCTTCTAATTTTTTTTTTTTTTATTGATTAATATTGTAGGCAAGTATGATGGATGATTTGAGTTGTCACTTCTCTTGTTGCCAACAAAATGTTTGGAGCAGATTTTCGAGTATCCAGTCTGTGCAGTCATGAATGTAAATGAAATCGTACATTAAAATAGCAATTTATTTAAAAATTCAGTAATATAAAATTTAGAACAATAAACATTTTCTTACTTCTTTCGTTTTACAGCTTGGATCTTTTTTTTTTTCCTTCTCTCTTGATGCAATTACTCATTTGCGTCTGAATCTTTTCTATGTGTTGCTGCATCCAATAACGCAACAGTTGGTCCTTCCAACTCTCTTATTTTTTCCATAATTGATTAGAAGAGATTTCACTTCATGATAAAACCACAGACATAACGCTACACACTTGAAGCTGTATGTGTATATCACTTTCGTTTTTTACAAACATGCCACTAGAGGTCACGATCTCGAAGCCTATTGTACATTATAAGATCAAGAACTCTTTATTTTTATAAACTAAAAGATATTACAAAAACATCACAAGCCATTCAAAAAAACACAAAAAGTATTGAAGAATTAGCATGAAAATTAAAATATCTAGTTTGACTAAAGAAATGATCGATCTGTTGCCTGACGGTGTTTCTCCTCTTTTTTCTGACCTATATCCAAGTGTGCCTTTAAGTTCAGGCCGTCTCCTCGAAAAGCTTTGCCTGTTGAAACTTTATTTCATTTTTCAACTTTAATTTTACGTCCACATGACAAAGAAAACGATACTGGAATCTTTCACGGTTGCTGGCAGCCATTGTGGAAATCGAAACTTAACACAAATACGAAACTGAGAATCGAACTTGTTGATTGCGAGCATTTAATAGGAGAATTTTTAAACATAGTAAATGATGACGATTGCTGTTTCATTTTTAGAGGCAGTGTTCATGTTGACCATGAAGTTTGTTGCATGAACTATCGCGAGCAAGTTTTCGAAGTATCCATACACTTCTGATTGGTGGTCATTATTTTGCTTTTGAAACTTCACTACTGCATTGCCTTTGGCGATGTAAAAATGATGAAAATTAGAGAAAAAGGTGAATTCTCTGTAAAGTTTCAAAGGTAAAACATCTATACATACACTACTGCCCCTCTATTTCACGATTCCTTATGTCGCGATATCGGATAAGTCGCAGTCAGTGGTGCCATCAGTCGCTGTACAAAAAACTCGCTATATCACGGACTCGACTTGCCGCAGGCAGTGAAACTTGGCTCCCATAGAGTGGCAGCAGTGTATAACATAAATGTCATCAGATGAAAAATAAATGGTCAAAAACCACGTTGGAATGGACCGAGTCTTACCGGGTCCATACTGTAACTGTATACGGTTCTCATTAAAAGTAATCGAATTTACAGAAACTTTGTGAATAGTCATCTAGTCTTTGTCATCTCATTGTGATTTACTGGTCAACTCAAAAACCTGATAGCTCAAACTTTTTATCTGGTCTGTTGAAGATTCGAGTTATCAGGGTTAGACTGTATATCTGCCGCTAAAAAACTGAAAAATTACTCTAAACACAGAAAACAAAGCTAATAAAACGAAATGAAGCCTATAAAATATTATATTATGCATATTCATCTATGTTTATTCTCAATCTGCAACATTTCAATATTCCTTAGGAGGCTAGACTTTTGGGACACCGTGTATTGCAGCCTCAAAGATGAGCATCCATTTCCAAGTGTACACACAAAAATGTCTAAGGAAAAGACTACATCCATTTATTAAAAAACACTACCCAGTAATTATATCTCTGATCTGACAAGGCATCAGTCCATTATTCTTTATATGTTATGGATGCAATGGAATCTTGGGGAATCAAGTACATAAGATATTAAAAAATGCCACAGGTGGTTTTGGTACCACCTGAAGGTAAAAGTATAAAAGACAAGACTCCACAAGTTCTCACCTTCATTGACCGAAAATCTAATGGCCAATATCAAAACAAATATTTGAATGTCATCTGATTTAGGACCAAAAGATATCTTAAAAGTGCTCCCTAATTAGCATCAAAATAGTGGAATACATGTATTTCATCCAGACCATTGAAGGTAGGACACATCAAGAAAGTAATGAATCTTCTACTAGTCAACGACACCTTAATTATTTATGATGAGATTAATGGTAATGAAATCATGATAAAGGAGAACAACAATTCTAGCATCCATTTACAAGGATGCTCACATAGATTTTGGATATAATATTATAAGCTACAAATTGGAGTGCCTATATTCTTCAAAAGTGGCCACCATAATATATTCTATAAAAATTGATTTGGGAATCCAAAAGAAGAATCAAATGTCAAAAAACTATAATATTTCAAATTTTGTGCAGTTGATGAACATGAAGATAAGGTAACCAGATTTTACAGTTTGAAAATCAGGATGGGATACTGGTAAGAGGGCGGGGAGCATTTTTTTTTTTCATGCAAATATAATAAATATACTGATTAATGTATAATAAAAATTTATTTTTAAAATAAAATTTCATTTTTAAAGTCCTAAAATAACAAAATGCTTTGGCAGTTTTCTTTGCTATCACTCTTAGAGTAGGCTACTATAACACTGAAATTATTCAATATTATGATAACTACCATTTTGGATCTATATGACCTAACCTCCAAATCTATCACTGCGAGAACTTTTCTGAATACCTAATTCAGACTACTTGAGATATATTCGTGCTGACTTGATCGTTAAGTATGTACTCCAGTCGAACCCGAATAACTCAAACTCTGATAACTCAAACGATATTTTAAGTCCCATCCTCCAGAGCATTTAATTCAATAGAAAATTCACTCATTAACTCAAACAAATTTTTTAATTACTCCTGGATAACTCAAAGTAATTTGGTTTTAGTGAATACGTATTCCTAAATTTAAGCAAAACCTGTCTTAAAAAAACAAGCTTTGCCTGTTGAAACTTTATTTCATTTTTCAACTTTATTTTTTATGTCCACATGACAAAGAAAACGATGCAGGAATCTTTCGCAGTCGCTGGCACCCTAGTGGAAATCAAACTTAGCGTGTACACAAAATTGCGAATCGAACTTGTTGATTGCGATCGTTCAATGGGAGAATATTTAGATGTAGTAATTGACGACGATTGTACGTTCATTTTTAGAGGAAGTGTTCATTTTGACCATAAAGTTCATTGCATGAATGATCGCAAACGAGTTTTTAAAAGCAGTCATACACTTCTGATTGGCCATCACCATTTTGATTTCGAAACTTCACTGTCTCATTGCCTTTGTCGATGTAAAAGTAATGGAAATTCGAGAAAAAAGTGAATTCTCTGTTTCAAATATAAAACATTTATACATATATCATAAATGTCATCAGATGAAAAATAAATGGGCAAAAATCGACAAGAGATGCCTTTCGAAAATTTTTACAAACCAGAAGTAGAATTCGGACGCCATGCCAAAACAGCATTGGAACTGATGTTCGAGTTGGAAAGGACCGTATTTTACTGGGTCCGTACTGTATTTGTATATGTATTTGTATCTCATTAAAACTAATCAAATTCATAAAAATATTGTGAGTATCATGTAATATTGTGAGTTATCAGGGTTCGACTGTACTTCTAATTTTACTATATCATACAGAATATGTGAAAACATTTTGTATAAATTGGGATAAATAAACATTCCAATTCAAAAAAGTTGAAGCAAGAGTGAAAAATCGGAATGGTGGTCACCTTTTGAACTCCACTTAATGGTTCTATTCATGTGCAAAATTATTTTTATAATCTAACTATTAAACATTTCAATGCCTGTTTATGGTCAATTTCTCGATCATCCTTGTCAATGCTGTCTATGACAGCGTTATGGGCTACCAAAATTTCTTTGTCATTATTGTCCTTAAAGTCAAATTTCGTCTCTCCCAGGATATTCTGGGGCTCAACAAAATATTTTTATAGTTGTAGACAGTTGGCTACAAATTTTCAAATTCACTAGCCCAGTAACAAAATTAAGTATATGACATTAATACAGATTAAAACGTAGTGTTACCTCATGTAGAAAAAGATTCTCAAATTATATATAGCACTTTCTTTTCAGTGAGGCTTATGTGCAAGGTGAGTGCCTGGTATGTTTTGATAATAGTGGTGCACTGCTGGTTTTAAATCATAGTAAATTATAAAACAACAATGATTGCACTTTATGTGTTCACACCCAAGCAGTTCCTATGGCAGGTTCTGATCTGTTTCTGCACAGAAAATGTGCCTTCACAAAGTGCAATACACAGCAACTCTGGAAACAGTGTTATTGTGAAGATTGTAAGATAAATGTCAATGTAGTTAATAATAAATAATAAAGCACAATAGACATGGTTAAAAGATCTTTGATTTTTCCTGTAAACTGTTAGTTATAAGTAAGCCCACACACTGAGAATTTATTCATCAAAATTCCCTGGAACCTCGGCTTTTCTTTGTAGATAGGCATGCAGCTTCTGTAGTTCTATCACTTGACTCTGTCAAATGGTTACCATAAAGCTACTTTGGAATGTTTATTAGCATTAGTAAAATGGACATCCTATTCTTCCTCTGGACAAACAAAACTGGAAATGAAATTTAAAAGTGTAATGGAAAAATTGATATACGTATAATCTTACCTGTGGTACGAAAATTCTCTGATGTAATCTGTCTCAACAAATAAAGGGAAAAAAATAATTAAAAGTATTACGTATTAATCGCGGCTTTGCTTCAGTTCTTTATAAAGATAATCAAATGATAACGTACTTTGTGAATAGGACAGAAAGCATATGTTGGGATCAAGTAAGTGTATGTCCTTGAAGTGGCATAAAGGTAGCAGTTAAAATGTTTAATAACCTTCTTGTACCCTTTTAAAATATTGAATATTAATAAATGGCAGACTTAATTTTAGCAGATGAAAGAACTTTAGCAGTCAACTTCCTTACCAAAGATTCGAATATTGGGTGGCAAACAACCGTTTATTCTTTCAACTAAATTGTCAACTTGTGCTGCAAAAAAAATTTTTTTAAATACCACAACTGTTAAATAATTTAATAATTCCTGATGCGTAAATTTAGGTAATTTCCAAAAATATTAGCTTACGAAGTCTCAATGAAACAATCTGGTGGATTGCAGAAACGCCTTTATCTGTTCTGGATGTCCTTTGAAAAGATAGTGAATCTTTTGGAGTATAATGTTCTTCTTTAGAAATGAGATTACTCTTTAAAAGAGCATCAAGAAACTCTTCTTCAATTGTCTTAACATTTGGATTTCTAAAACACAGCAAAAATATAATAAAAACCTGATAATGAGATCAAATTCATCAAGGTTTAGCAATTTAATCATATTAATTGGGCAAAAATTATTTTAAACAGCAGCAAATCTAAGATGGCTAGACCAGCCCCATTAGTACAGTAAAATTCAGTTACAACATACCCGACTTTAACATACATTTCAAAATAATGTACAAATTTAAAATCCCCGGCTGAAATCTAGGTGCTAAAAAGTTTCAGTTTAACATACCTACATTAAAGTATATTTCAGATTAACGAACTAATTTTACGTTCCCTTGGTTAAATTATCCCTTCGTTATAACGTATATTGTTCGAATGCCTTGCTCTGATTGGTCAATACCTTAAACAGCCCATGCGAAAGTTGCAAATGGCAATGCATCAACCACTTCTTATCGGAAAATCCTGCAAACCCCGTTGTTTCAAAGGCGTTGTTTCCTTACCCTTTGTGTACAATAACAACTCCAAGGCATGGATGACAGAGAAATGTTTGAGGAATGGCTAGTAAAATTCAATTCAGATACAGGTTGGGAAAAAAGAAAATAATTCTGATGATTGTTCGACACATTTTGTAAATGTACGTTTAGACAACATTCGGTTAGAGTTCCTTCCACCGAATTGCACATCTACACTACAATCATTTGGACCAAGGCATCATAAAAAATGTGAAAGTACCATTTCCAGCAACATTTATTGCAAAGACTTTTACTTAATGAATGGCTGTGTATTGCAGAAGTTATAAATATCAAGGATGCAATTGAAATGCTTGCAAGTGCCTGGAATTATGTCTAATCAACAGTGATTAAGAACTGCTGGTGGAAGTCCGGATTCTGCATTGAAGCAATATGCAAAGAAGAAGAGACCCGAGGTATACAAAATGAGAGCCAAACTCCTGAGGATTTGTGGCAAGAAGTTGTCGCTGTTTGCAATGTGCCACCAGAGGTTACCTTCAAAGATTATGGCAGTTTAGAACCAAAGGTAACGCCCGTCTCAATTTTTGTAGCAATGGAGGCTATAAAAAATCTAAGAAATTATTTTGCACAGCATATCGATGCACCAGACTCATTTCACTTTACTATGTTAGATATGGAAGATTTTTTAGGGAGGAAAGTTATGGAAAGAAAGCAGATGGTCATGACAGATTATTTTTTTTTAATTAATCAACTGTAATACTACATGTACATGTATTCTGTATTTGTAATGAATAAAATAAAATGCTACACTTCATGTATTCTTATGTTTTTCTGTGCACATATTGTACAGTGTACGTATATGCATTGTTCACAGACTACCCCCCTCCCAGTTTCAGAATAACGTACAAAATTCCAGTTCCTTTGGAGTACGTTGTAACAGGATTTTACTGTATATTCAAATGAGGATATTACTGTATACTCTTAATTCCTGATACAGAGGATATATTCACCAAATGTAAGCTCTTCATCCATTAGATCTACTGCTAATTAATTTGTTAAAATATGTAATATTAAATATGTAACAGAACCTTTGATACCCATGATAGTCATGGCCATTATATCCCATAAGAAGAGCTACTTTCTGAAGTTTCAGTTTCTTTTCTTTAACAACCAACTAATGAAGAAAAAAATAAGATTAGATTTTTATTTAATTAAATTATTTATGCAAATAACACTCATATAAGAAATGTCATACGTTATTTGTAATGCTGTGGCTAATATGTCTACACTTTGGGGCATTTATAATGAACAAATGATACCAAGATAATATCCTTTGCATATTCTGCAATGATCCAAAGAGAAATTAGAATTCTGAAAGACCAAAATTATAAACTTGAAAATGTTATGCAAAGCCTAATAATTTTAAAAATCAAGACTTAAAGTAAAGCAAGACCTAACAATTTACAGAGGGTTGTTGGGATCTATGGTAACAAGTTACAGAGGGCCAGAAAAGGTGGGAAAACCCCTTTTGCCACCATCGACTATGCATTGCTGGTATTGTCCTGCATCATAGTTTCCACTGCAGGAGGCTGGAATGCAGAACACCAATATCAATTCATAACGATTACCTGTTGACACGCTTTCCAAAGACCCTCCATTGTTTTTACGATGGCCCTTTTAGTTAGGCCAAAGCCACAAAAATCCATAGGCGATGTGTCCCGTGACTTAACGGGTATGTCGATGAATGAAATGGAGCAGATTTCAGTATCTTCTTGCATGTGTTCCAGGAAGGCAAATTGATGCGGCAGAGTAACTCGATGCTTTGTCTTGGTGCAGCCAATAATACTTTGTTTACCTCTGTACCATACAAACCAGGGATGTCACAGAAAATATGGGGGTTAGAACTTTAGTCTGATAGTACATGGCATTGACTTTGGCCTTTGACTCAACTCTGTGTAAAGTTAACTTGCCGTTGTAGCTGAAATGATGCTCCAACTTAAATAATGCGATGTTTACAATGTGTGAAACATGTTAACAATTAATACATGTACCCAATGAGAAATATATATGTACAATAAAAATTTAAATTAAAACTAAAATTAAAATAAACAGTATCCCACCATGATCATGAAAAGCTTTTGAAAAGGTTTCCTTGCTTTCACAGTACCATTTGCTGAAGTCCTTAAAACCCTTTGGCTCGGCTCTTGTTGCAGTCATTTAAATACACCTTATCTAGTAAGACCATATATTGCCAGTTTTCATCTACCAGGTATCGTTCATACACTTTACGGCAGTTGATCCGTCACTCCTGAACATGGCGCGGCAACAACTTATGAACGTGACTCTTATATCGCTTCTCCAGTTGTAAATCATGGTAGATAATTGTGTTTACCGTATATACAAGATGTCCCTGGCTTCTGCGCAATGGCCCGTATGTTGGTGAGTTATATCTGGTGAAAAGAACCCAAACTTTCTGGACGATGTCAGGAGTACGTATAGTGGATGGTCTCGGAGTGTCTACTTTTTACCCTCAGGAATGGCATCGCTTCTGGTTTTGCCAATGTTATTTAGTACACTTGATATCCCTTTCTTGGAAACTATGAAGCCTCGCTTCTTGCATGCTTTCATAATTTCAGAATAGCTAAATTTGACATCAGAAAGGACTGTTATGTACCGGGGCCCCCCCCCCCCCTCCCATACTGTCAATTTTTGGTGGAATATAACTCAATGATTTTAGCTCGCTTTTCGAATAAACTGCTGCCCCTCTATTTTACGATTCCTTATGTCCCGATCAGTGGCGCCTCATGTCTCTATACAAAAAACTCGAAATATCACGGATTCGACTAGTTGCGGGGATGAAATCTTGACTCTCAAATTCCGCAACTTAGAGGGGCAGCAGTGTACTAACTACTAGGTAACCACAAAAGTTCTTGCCGTTTTTATGTTGCCATAAAAGGAAGTGATAGAAGATATGCAAATAAGTGTACAGTATGGTCCAAAATCTGTCAGGGAGAGCAGGAAGGTTAGCCTGTATAAATAGAGGGCTGTTGGGCATTCACGTCAATCACATCTCGTGCAGAAGTGAAGACAAATGGAGATATCGAAGGAGATGGTTAGGTGTTGTTTGCTTTATGACTTCAAGGTAGGCTTATCAGCAGCAGCATCAAGTCGCCGAATGTGTCTTGCGTTTGGGGATGATACTGCGAATGAACGCACCGCAAGGTGTTGGTTCCAGATGAATTCAGGTCGGGAGAATTTGCCATTTCCGATGAACCCTGTAGTCTAGTGTTTCTGGTGGACTAGATACCAAATGGTTCACTACGAGCTGCTATCAACTGGCCAAACCATCACTGGGGGCCTGTACTCCCAGCAGTTGGAACATGTGCAACAGGCATTGCAGCAGAAGGAGCCAGCATTGGTGAATCGCACAGGGGTACTTTTCCTTCATGACAATGCCTGGCCACAGGCCAGGAAAACCATAGAGGGGCTTGGCTAGGAAACTTTGTGTCATCCACCTTACTCACCAGATCTTGCTCCAACGAATTATCACCTTTCCATTCTCTGGACAACCATCTTCGTGGAAAATCCTACACCAATAATACAGACCTGCAAAAGGCACTCACGGACTTCTTTGAGTCCAAGACCGGCAAATTTTACAGCCAGGGGATTGATCAACTGCAGACACGTTGGCAGAAGATGCTAGATGCCAATGGGGATTACTTTGGGGTCTGGCAATGCGCTACTTTTTGTTTACATCATTTTGTTTTCTGGAATTAAAAATGGCAAGAATTTTTATGGTTACCTAGTATTTTAATAACAGCCATAACAATACTCCACGAGATAGGTCACCTGAAACGAACATGCAAACCATAATTAAATTTGCTAATTGTTACTACAGATCCTTAACAACCCTCTGTAAAATTTTAAAATATTAAAAAAAATCAACATTTTAAAATATAAAATTTTATGACTTAAAAAATTCCAACTACTCTGCAACATACAGGGCGAGTCAAAAGTCCCTGAACTCTAACTTCAAAAATTTTTACCATGAATAGACAATTTCACTGTCTTAATATAATGTTATATTAACGATCATACTTACAGGTAATGAAATAACTTTATAAAAGCTGGAATTGTCCACCATTCTGCTGAAGACGCAATTTTTCCTGACGACATGTTGGTGACACTTTTTCAGCATGGTGGCTTTTATATTTCTTACAGCTGTAATGATGTTGTTCCGCAGATCATTTATAGTCTTGAGGTTGTTGTGGTAAACTATATCTTTCAAATACCCCACAAAAAAAGTTTGGAGGACTCAAGTGTAGTGAGCGAGGCAGCCTTGGATAACCAATTTCCTGCTATAAGTGCCAGATGCTGAAGGCAATCCACTGTAGGTGCTCTTGCTACGGTCTCGTCTGTTTAGAGACATACAGTCCACAGGAAACTTCATGGGTTCAGGCTTTATGCTCAGAGACTCATGCGATGAATCCCATTGACCTTGGCTTATCAGAAAGCATAACAGACCTGGTACAACGAATGTTCAACCTGAACCAGAAGCACAGTGGGGCTGTATGATTGTTCTCCAATGAGTTCCACTTCAGCCTGGAAAATGACGCTCAGCATGCTTAGGTCTACTGCCATGACATCCTCCAAAAATTATGTGTAACTCTTCCAGGGGCAGTCGGACCAGAGTTGCGACAATGCCCGTCCATAGAACCCTTATCATGGAGGGTATTAGGAACCAAGGACATACAGCGTATGGATTGATCACCATGTTCCCCAGATATTAATCCCATTGGGCATGAATGGGTTACCCTCAGTAGACTTGTTGCATCTGCACTACCATTGCCTAAGACTCTTCAAGAGCTGTGTGTTATAAAGGTTCGGAAACGGGAACTACTGCCTCAAGAACTCCTGGACAATTCAGTGCACAGTATGCCATAATGATGTGCAGCAATTAGAGGCCATCATACAGCATAATGAATCTCATCTGCGCTTTCCACATGCCAAGGAATTATGACCAATCATGCACTATAAACAACCTTGCAAAACAGGGGGTGTTGGTGACTATTTGTTTGCATGCAGGAGTGCTACAACTTGTTTGTTTTTTGCATATGTTATGTTAATAAAGCCTACTGTATTACTCTGCAAGTTTGATGACATTTCACAGATTGGAACAGCCCAATCCTGTATATCCCTTAATTTTTGAACATAAACATGGGAACAAAGTGGGGAGCTAGCCGAACTTCCTGCGTCCCCCTTACCCCCCCCCCCCCCAGCAAGGTGAACTCCGCTCCGATTGGATGTTCTTTCATTCAGTCTCTGTTGCTTTCTAGACCCAGTTATATATAAATAAAAAAAAGGATAAATACCCAGCCTGTCTCAGTCAACTGCAGAACATAGGCCTCTCTCACCACAGGGGGGGGGGGGGAGGATATTTGGTTTAATCTCCTACGCTGACCAGACGGGTTGGGAGATGCATTTTTGAGCTTCTGCCAACTTTTGACGAATGCTACAAGGTGGCGGTCAGTCAAAGCATCCGGGACCGACGGCTTAACATACCCTCCGAAGCACGGAGTTATATATATATATATATGAATTGAATGGCAGCTTTGGAACCTCTTCTGGAGTACGATAACGTCCGCCCGCACACGAGTCACCACACACCAGAGACGTTGCAGCGCCTACAGTTCAAAAATGAGAGACTTTGCACATTGCGACTTTCACCACTTCCCAAAGAAGAAAGAGCCCCTTAAGGGACATGAGTTGGTTCTGGCGGCAAGGTAAACGCTGCCATTCAATCCTGGTGTCGACAACAACTCCAGAATTCCTCTCCGAGGGGTTGACCTAACTAGTCACGCGTTGGCGCAATGCGTGGAAAGGGATGAGGACTATGTCGAAAAGTGAACAGTGCATTACATAGAGGACAAATGTGAGTATAAGATACAAAAAGAATTTTGAAAATCGGTTAACAAATAAAAAAGTTACAGCCATGGAGACCTTATTTATAAATTGTCCCTCGTATATACAGGGTGAATACAAAATTCTGAACACCCCCTTTTATTTTTTGAACCGAAGCAGATATGTCAATTTTGATGAATCCAATGAATAGGAAGTTGTGGGTGGCCTATCCCATGGTGCACTTTTCATCATCCCAAATATGCAAATTAGGACACATTCAAAATTTATCTCAAAAACCTTGTAGCTTACAAACAGTCACACTGCACAAACAAGTTACTTCAAACAGTTTAAAAAAAAAGTTAATCAACTAAATGCTCGATGTGACGACCGTGGGCACCATAACACAATTGGGCACGGAACCTAACTGACGCTAAAGCATCGGCACGCATGGCTGGTGTCACTCCTCGGCACGCTTCCTGGATTCATTGAACCAGATCCTCCCAGTGAGGCGGGCTGCGTAGCATAAACCTTGTCCTTCAGGTATCCCCACAAGAAAAAGTCAAGTGGTGTAAAATCAGGGGAGCGGGGTGGCCAACGAACTGGTCCTCCTCGGCCAATCCATTGTTGTCCAAACATCTCACTTAGACGCTCACGAACGACCAACCTGTAATGTGGAGGAGCTCCATCATGCTGAAACCACGTGCGCTGATACGAGAGGCCAATGGCAAATTGTCAATGAAGTTTGTGACTACCACGTTGAGAATTTCAGCCCGGTAGCGCTCTGCAGTCAGTGTTCCATCGTAAAAATACGGTCCAACCACAGTGTCATTGTACAATCCACACCACACACTGATTCTCCAGTTCACTTGATGAGTTGCTTCTCGAAGACATCGTGGGTTTTCGTCTGCCCAATGATGATGGTTGTGCCTGTTGATAACTCCATCCCTGGTGAACTGGGCTTCACCTGTCCACAACACCTCATGAATGAAGTTTGGATTGTCATCCAGGCAGGTAAGTAACCAGTTGCAGAAGGCGGCCCTAGCAACATAATCCAATGGCAGTAACTCCTGGTGACAATGAACATGGTATGGGTGAAAATGATGTGCGTATAGAATGTTGAGAACAGTTCTCTGATGGCACCCAACATCTGCAGCAATTGTTCTGCTGCTTGTGTGGGGATTTGCAGCAACTGCAGCCAGAACTAGTGTTGTTGTATCCTCGTCGCCTTGTGCCCTTGGTCGTCCTCGTTCTGCATTAACATTGCCTGTAGCCTCGAATCTTTGAATAATGTGACGCATTGTTTGACGAGATGGATGGCGTTCGTTAGGGTATCTGTTTCGATACAACCTAACTGCAGCATGTAGATTTCTCCTTGCCTCTCCGAAGCAGAAGATCATGTTGACCATTTCCGGAACAGTGTAGCTTGCCATCCTGGAATTGTTCTGTCTTCTGTGTACTGAAACATGCCTTTTATTTGCTTTTCCGCATGAAAGTGAATGTGAGTATGGTAATTTATGTTAATTTTTTGATTTGCATGCTTTACATGGTGGAAATATCAACATTCAGTTTTCCATGTGCAGTGTGACTGCTTGTAAGCTACAAACAGTTCACCAAGTGATTGTGGGTGATTGGTTGGTCCGATTTGGATGTTTTTTTTTTGTTTTGTTTGTTTTTTTATGCTGAACAAGTTTGCAATTGGGTTTTTTTCTCTATCCCTTACGGTTTTTGAGATAAATTTTGAATGTGTCCTAATTTGCATATTTGGGATGATGAAAAGTGCACCATGGGATAGTCCACCCACAACTTCCTATTCATTGGATTCATCAAAATTGACATATCTGCTTCGGTTCAAAAAATAAAAGGGAGGTTCAGACTTTTGTATTCACCCTGTATATATCGTTATAACTTGGTTTTCTTGGCATTGCGTACATGTTCACCATAAGTATTCTGCTATAACATGATCTCTTGTATACTGCGATCCCATTTTCAGATTCCAAAAAAAAGTAAAAATTTTACCCTCTTATATAATGCGATCCCATTTTCAGAGCCCAAAAAAACAGTAAAAATTTTACCCTCTTGTATAATGCGATCCCCATTTTTTGATTTGTCGCTAACTTATGAGAAATAAAATATGCAAGAATGTACAGAAAAATCTCTATTTTTTTATGATTTGAAAAATGAATAACTTGAATCTATACAATTAAAACAACTTTAAAATCTAGTTCATTATCACCTGTTTCTTCAAAAAGTTCTATATAAGAGAGGAGGAGTGATTAGATAAAAAATCAATAGTGTAAATATGTAAACTCCTTTAATTGAATAAAATAAATTAGTAAATTAAAATGAACATATAAAAGAATAAATAAATACATAAATATCACCATATTTGGTCTAAAGCTGTTTCTCCATCAACATCTCTCCTGTGACTTTCACCCGTTCTCTTACTTAATTCATCTGTACGTCACAAGCTCTACATCTTCTTTCTAAAATAGCTCTCATCCTTTAAATCAAATTTGGTGGCTTTTATTTATTTATTTATTTATTTATTTATTTATATTTTTTTAATTATTTGTTTATTTTGATTTACTAATTTCAGGTGTGTCGCACTAAATAGATACTCTTATTTTATTCAATTAAAGGAGTTCACAAAAATACACTTCAAAAAGTTCCTTAATACAGTACAGATGGTGGTTTATTAAAAAATAATAAAAGGTTAGGCCTATTTAATTTTGAAGAAGACAAAAACGATACAGTTACGGTGACTGAATGTACTTTTATTGTATGTTCATTTTTTGAAATTATTAAAGTACACATTATGTATTCATGCATTAAGTACTGTAATAAATATTCATTTAAACTTTATAAAATGTTCTTTGACAATATCAGCAGTGATACCGCTAGGCAAAATCACTAGAAACTAGACAAACGCAAGAAACTGAATCCAATAAATGCCAATAATGTGCGGCTTAAGTTTTCGTGGGAGCTTGTCATTGTGGCATGAGTGATTTAAAGCCTAAACATTTAAATTAAACTACTGACTAACTACATTCATTTAAAATATTAACTAACTGCATCAGTTTAGTTGGTAGCCGTGACGAGCTCTTCATCGCGTTACTCCTTGCGCTTTTTTTATCCTCTACTCTAACAAGTCGAGCCTTTTGTATTCGTGCGCAGTGGTTTCCTGTGGTCGCTTTACTGTCAAAACAAACCACTTCGTCTGCAAGAAGAAGTATTTCTCAATAAGCTTTCACGTTTAAATTAGCATTAATAAAATGTTGAGGGATAATACAGATCAACTGTATAAGGTATAAAGTTTAAAAATCTTAATGCAATCATTATTCGCAATTATAACCTGCAAAATTTGTATAAATTGTTGAAAAATGGGATATTTATACTTTAAAAACTATTGAGGACCGTACCACCTCAATGTAGGTCACTGAAATGCATGTACTTTATTAACTTTAAAGTAAGAATTTAGCTGCATTCAGTGCCTCATGGCCTTCGAGCACGCCATTTTTATTTTATTGAATTTAAACGGGAAAACCATTTACATAAAATCATTGTAACATAAGAATAATATCTATATAAAAAATAAGTAATATAAGATTATAAGGACAATGTTTTCAACTTTGTTCTACTATTATGGAAAACATCAAAATTGGCAAGAAAAACATTGGCTTGACATAGAAGCCTTTTAATGGGGGAGTTGTACATGAAGTTACTACTGTTGGAAGTGTTTTCAAGGTGGAAGAGAAAGGGAGACCTCGTTCTATGAGTGGATACACGGATGGGAAGACATTCGAGCAGTTGAGGACAGTCTAGTTTCGAATGTATAATATCATAGACCAGGAGTAGGTCTGTTTTTATCCTACGATTTTGAAGGGAGTCGAGATTGATCCATGTCCGAAGAACATCATATTTGGGGGGGCGCTTGGGTATTGCCAAATTTCCACCACAGAATACGGAGAAATCCGTTTTGGACAGACTCTATGACATTAATTTGCTTACTATAGAATGGAGACCACGTTGGAGATGCAAAGTCTAAGATAGGTCGGACAAGAGCCGTGTACAAGGTCTTTAGGGATTTGGTAACACTGAAGAGCTTCGTTTGCCGATTGATGAAGCCCAATGTTTTGTAAGATCTCCTAACTATATTGTTAATGTGAGAGTTAAATGACATTTTTGAATCAAGGATGACTCCAAGGTCATTAATCTGAAAAACCCTTTTTAGGGGCACATTATTAATTTTATAAGTAAAGAGGATTGGATGATAATTTCTGCAGAATGAAACTAACTTACATTTGCCAGCATTTAATGACATGTTATTTTGGGAACACCATGAGGAAATGGAATCGAGCGCATTTTGCAATAACATGCAGTCAGACTGATCCTTAACAGTGAGAAAGAGTTTTAGGTCATCAGCAAAGAGAAGGAAAGGGATACCGTTGATTGACTCAGCAATGTCATTGATAAACAAAAGAAACAGTATCGGTCCAAGATGGGAGCCTTGAGGCACACCACTAGTGGTAAGAAAAGGGGTAGATATAGTGTCCTTAATTTTGACGTATGAGCGACGCTGGGTGATGAAACTATGAATCCAGGATAGAAGGGGATCGCTGATGCCAAGGGCTTCTAGTTTGCTGTGGAGGATGACATGATCTACTCTATCAAAGGCTTTGGCAAAATCAGTATATATGGCATCAACCTGGCATAAGGCATCTAAGCTGTCAAATATGTATTTTTCGTATAACAGCAAGTTAGTAGTTGTTGATCTCCCAGTGACAAATCCATGTTGTTCAGGAATAATGATTTGTTTAAACAAGTGCTGGATTTTGTCCAGGACAATGGATTCAAACATCTTTGGAATTACCGATTGAATAGTTAAGGGGCAGCCGAGGCGATGAGCGTGTTTGTGTGGGCGACTGCCTGGTGGAGAGGTTGCTCTTTGCTGACGACCTTGTCCTCCTTGGGTCTTCTCGCACGAACCTTCAGCATGCACTAGACCGGCTTGCAGCCAAATGTGAAGAAGCTGGGATGAAGATCAGTGTGGCTAAAACCGAGGTTCTGGTCCTTTCAAGACAGCCTGCTCAGTGCGCTCTCCATGTTAGTGGAGCCTCATTGAGACAGGTGGAGAAATTCAAGTATCTCGGGATTGCATTCACGAGTGATGGACGGCAGGAGAAAGAATTGGATGCTCGGATCGGTGCAGCAAGCTGTGTCAGACGTGAACTGTGGCGATCCGTGGTAACGAAACGCGAGCTGAGTAACAAAGCTAAGCTCTCCGTCTTCAAATCCATCTTTGTCCCCATTCTCACCTATGGTCATGAGGCTTGGGTAATGACCGAAAGAGTGCGATCGCGGGTACAAGCGGCCGAAATGAGATTTCTGAGAGGTGTTGCAGGTGTTACCCTACTAGATAGAGTGTACAGCAATACAATAAGGGAATCTTTAGGTGTTGAGCCGCTACTTCTCCGCATTGAGAGGTCTCAGTTGCGCTGGTATGGCCACGTGATTCGGATGCCGCAAACTAGTCTTCCTAGGCAGTTGTTATTTTCCAAGCCGGTGGGTAAGAGACCAAGGGGTCGGCCTAGAACCAGGTGGCTAGACTACCTGGAGAATCTGGGTTCGAGTCGCTTGGATATTACCAGGGAGGACATGCGCCTGATGGTGGAAGATCGCGATCGCTGGAGATCCTCCATAGGGCTGCTGCCCCCGCGACCCTAACGGATAAGCGGGTTTGAAAAGTAAGTAAGTAAGTAAATAGTTATGGGTCTATAGTTAGTAACATCGTGCTTGTCACCAGATTTGTAAATTGGGACTACAAAACTTTGTTTCCAGAAATCAGGAAAAACACCACTAGACAAAGAGTAATTAAATAAGATGAGCAAAAGGAGACATAAAGATGAGGCACAGGATGAGATGAAGACTGGATGCAGTTTGTCAGGGCTGGGACTTTTCCTGGTGTTAAGGGACAATAGTTTATTTTCAAGATCTGATGAAGAGATGTGAATTTTTGATATATCTATAGCCATGCTGCCCTTTGTATCTATAGCCATCACTGTATCAGGAGATAGAACACAATGGCTGTTAAATGTTTCACTGGTCGAAAATTTACTTGACTTTTCACAATTATTGTTACAAATTTATTTAATGTCGTGCCTATATTGTTCAATTACGTATAATCAATAAATGGCAGCAAGAGAAATTATAATACATAAAACGTGATCACAGTGAATTTTTCACCAATGGCATCGCCATCTTGTTTTTGAGAATTCACTTTTGTATTAGCTTTCGGAGATAAAAAATTGAGAAAGAAAAAAAAAGGGGAATTAATGTACCGTATATTGTAGAGGGTTCATTTTAGGCAGGGTTTATGGGGCACGCCACCCCGTTTGCCCTTTTGATGAAAAATTTCCACCCTGCTGCCCTTTGATCCTGATCACGCGTCCCGATATCCGAAAATCCACCGCAAAGAAAAATCTAAAAATTTTGTAAAGGGTCAAGGAACTTCAAAAAGAACTGTGCATTTTTAATAGAAAAAAACCTTTTTTGAAAACATAATGCCCTTTTTTGAAAATTAAGTGCCCTTTTTGGGGGGCAAAGTGCTCTTTTTAGCCCTTAGCACCCTGCCCTTTTTTAAGTCTAGAATGAACCCTGTTGTATATACTATATAATATATTGTAATGTGCCATTTTCCAATGCATTTTCCAATTAAATATTATATGCTAGTTTTGTCTGAAATTCGTCAGACCAAAGTTCGAATTTCAGAAATTACCCCCTTCCTCCAAGTTATAACTTTTGGCAGAGGAGAAGTGAATGAGAAATTGAGAAAAAAAGCAAATTAATGTAATGTATATTGTTTAAACTGTATGATGTGCTGTATTGTACCAGTATATTAAATATTTTATGCTAGTTTTCGTTTGAAGTTCGTTTTACCCCTCCCCGCCCCACCATTAAGCCTCGTACACACTTGTTACAAATGCCCATTGTGTTACGCAGGATATGGACATGGTAGGGGGGTTCGCTTGTGTCAAAATATGGCTCGATGCTAGATATGGGCATGATTGCTTGGAAGGCGGTTTTTGCTCGACACACCAAAGGAATGAAACGGCAAAAGCCTGATCTAGTGTGGATGGGGAGTGTTTCTTTCCCCCCTTCCCCCTACCTTAACCTTTATCTGTTTAAGATAAAATCAGTGGTTTTATTTTTATTTCTTTAAAGGAATAAATAAATATATACTTCTCAATTTTATTAATATACTGGGTGTATCAGGTTCGATGGTCATAAAGTACCCAGCGTGATCCTTTGTATGATCACAAACTTAAAATTCCTTATCGAAAATGTCGAAAACTCAAAATTTAAATTGCGTCGTTACGTCATTTATGAACTTTCCGCACCAGCAGTTCATTAAATTCAAACGGATGATTACAATTAAATCGGCGGCAATTGTTGAGATTAAATGACATTTTCGACAGGTTTTCAGCAAACTTCGCGTGATGTTTAGACCCTTAACATTTGAAATTTGAACAGTTTGCATAAGGAACTTTAAGTTTGTGATCATGCAAAGGATCACACTAGGTACTTTATGACTATCGAACCTGATAAACCCTGTACTTTAAATAAAATTGATATATAAATATATATATTTATTTATGTAAATGAATTTATTTATCTATTTATTTGTTCTTTTAAAATATGTATCTTATTTATTATTTAATTTTATTTATACATATATAAACGCACAATTGTAATGAGTTAAAGAAATATTAGTTCTTGTTGTTGAAGATGTTATATGAATATAAAATATTACAGAAATGTGTATTATTTCATTTTTTCATTTTTGTTTTTTATTTATTTTTTCATTTATTTATTATTATTTTTTGTTAAACTACCGTTGATTGTTCTGGGAAAAGAGGCTTGATTAATTTGGTATGTACTTACAAATTATATTGTAGCATTAGGCCAGCAGATTGTAATTTTTGTATTTAAAATAATAATAGTGTTTTGAATACCTATTGTAATTGTCGTGTTTTGTGTACAAACATTTTTTAGGTTCTTCCTTTCTGTAATATATTATATAGGTTAAAATCTTCGGGCAGATTCTATAATTTTTTTCATAATATTTTCTACACAATACCAAAATATTACTAGAGTTGAAAAATGGAAAGTAGAATTAATCTACAGTAATGATATGATATTTCAAATGTAATAAAATGAACTACACATAAAATCATCGTGACTTTTAACCTCAAATTTACTTTCATCAAACTTATTGTACATTTTATTACATGGAAAATATCATGTTGGTGTAAATAAACATACGTGCCTGCTGCCATAGTTTTACAGAACTCATCGTGTGTGATCCAAGCGAGTGACTTTAAGCGAAGGGTCATCAAGACTACAAAAAAAAAACAACACAAAACAACACAATGCGCCTGCTGTACACAACGGACAGAACCTGCCTTCCCCCTTCTGGAGGGGAGAATGAAGCAAGGAGTGCTTCCTGATAGTTGCGTTTGTTTGAGTTTCCTCATTTCCTGGAGTAACAAAACAAGCGTGTACGCACATGAATTTGCACCGTTTGTTACAGGAAATAGTGTATCGCAATGGGCATTTGTAACAAGTGCGCACAAGGCTTTAGCTTCTGGCGATGTAAAAGTGGACGGGAAATTGAGATAAAAAGGAAATTAATGTACTGTATAATGCACTTTAATATCCCAATATATTCAATGTTATACACTAGTTTCGTTTGCAGTTTGTCAGGTCCCCACCCCCTCCCCAGCTGTTGTAGCACCAATTTTTCCCTCTTGTATAATGCGATCCCACAAATTTAGGTGGTTTTTCAGGTCAAAATTTTTTGCATTATAGTAGAATGCTTACGGTATATAGTGACACCTCAACTTAAAGAGTTTATTTTTTTCTGTGGCCAAGCTCGTATCTCAATGTGCTCGTATATCAAATCAATTTTCCCCCTTGAAAGAAATTGAAATGTCATTACTCCGTCCCATCCATCCAGAAACCACCCCAATCTTTTAATATGTGCTTTTAATATCGTTTAAAATACAGTACACAGTACTTATAATAAAACATATTAAAACAAATGAACTAGTTTTATTAATACAGTGCAGTACAGTTACAGTACAATTACGTACTGTAGCTATTACTCCTTGTCATCATCACTGATTTTTGTCCTTTTCGTCATGCTTTCCTCATTTCCCGCAGGGCGTTTCATTAAAAAGTTGTCCAAGGGGCTTTCACCAGGAGATAAACACGTGGCGGCACTTGATGTCAACAAGTGAGATGCGGAATGCTTGATGAATGTTGTAGCGATTGCTGCGTCAGTATCTGAAGTTTGCTAGTAACTCGAATTTTTGCTCGCAAGTCAAAGCAAAAAATCAAAATACACATATGTTGGTGCACTTGTAAGTCGAGGTATCACTGTATTATATTTTTTTTTAGGAAAAACAACAGAAAACGAGGCACATCTGCACAGAATAACACACTATCGGCGAATTTCAATATGGTTGACTTGACTGGCGAAAGTGGGTTAGAAACAGTTGCTAAGGATTCTGGGACTGGAAAGATGCTCACCTCATAGGTGAATGTGAAACTGCTCCGGCAACCAAAATCCGCCCTTTAGACTCTTTACTTACTTTCAAATAAAGGCGGCGATTTGATATATGCTGCTTAAAAAATATAAAAAGTACAAGAATGAGTCCTTGCAGCTTGTGCTTATCAAACTACCGTTTGTGAAACAAATAAAATCTTGAAACATTCCAAGAAGGAGCTTTATGCCTCTTATGCACTGTTGACTAGTTGCCGACAACCAGAAACAATAGGAAACCAAAGATGGGAGAACAACTGGATAAATAAAAAGTCACCACTATTCATATAGCTCTTGTTGTTCTCGCCTTCGTATCAACGTTCAACATCAACGATTGGCAAGGGATGGATGCTCCCACAGTGCGAAGACGTCAGTAGAAATAAGTCACTCCAGCAAATGTGCAATTTCCCAGTCACCGAATGCGTTGCTCTTGATTTTCTGACCTCCGGCAACTGATGGGTTGCCACAGCCATGCACGTAGGTTTCGAGGTTGCTGGCAACCTGTTTCCGGCAATCAATCGACAATGTGTCAGAGGCCTTAAAGTCTAATATATCTTGGCGGATGAGCCAATCTGTTGCCATGGGTAACGGAAGAGGATTAACTCATAGCCTCTGTTCAAGGTTATCTTTAATTCATTGAATCTAATCAAAGCCCCTTAATCCATGCAGGCTTTGATTTAATTCAGCATTGTTTTGTATCTGGAAATTATATTTTATACAGTTTCGCTCGGAAAACATGTTTAATGTGTTGTGAAATACTACTACTGTGAATGAAACCCAGAAGCCAATACTTATAAAAAAAAAAAAACAGGTGGCTAACGTGATCAACTGAATTTGAATTATGACGTTAATCCCTCAAACAAGCGTTGAGTTGTTAAATTCAACAGATGCTCAGCGCTGCACCAAACACTGCAGCAATGGAGTTGTTAAAAGCATTGTTGAACTCTGTCGAAGGCCCTGATGTATGCAACAGAGCACTGGTTCGAGATTACAATTTGCAGCAACCCATTTCGTTGTTTGTTCTGTTGCATCAGTATTAATAGAAATGGCGGCGTCCATGAGTGAACAGGGGGGAGGCAGTGGCCTGGTGGGCTTCCACTGAACACACAACTTCAGGGAAGTTAAGCAACACCAGGCACGGCTAGTCACTGGATACGCGACCATCAGTGAGATAGGTGAGATACGCGACCATCAAAGGTGTTAGCCTAAGAAGGTTGCAAACGATTACACCAAAGAAGGTTGCAAAAGGTGTATTAATGATCCTGAAAAGATTTCTTATCGAGATGTTTAATAATGGGCAAATATGTAGATTAAAACACTGGCAACGTGGCGTAGGATCGTTTTCTTGTGCGAACGAGGCGATCGTGGCAGATAGCTTGACAGACGGCTTGTTTGCAGCAGAGAGCCAACAACAGTGTGCTTTTTATACCGTACTGCTGCGTGCAACACAGTGCAGCATAACGTCATTTTTGATGCTGCAGCACTGAAGAACTGTTGAATTTAACAACTCGCGGAAGGTTGGTTGGTTGGTTTATTAGAAATTTTGGCGTCGACTACTAAGGTCATTGTGCGCCTTTTACACAAGTTATATCTGTACGCAACCTGGAACAAACACAAACATCCATGCCCACGGCAGGATTCGAACCCACGACCAGGCGGACTCGCGAACTAGAAAGTCTACGCCCTAGCCCTCTCGGCCACCTGGCCGGCATACTTGCGGAAGGTCATCCACCTTCTTAAAATAGACGGACTGTAGCTTGTGACAAAGCGATCGTCACGTGCGCATGCCCATGTCAACAATGCTTAAAAGATAACAGAAAGTAACAGTGTATTTATATTTGACGAATCGATTGTTACATGACATTATTCTTTACGGCCACTGTTTTAGCACATGCAATCGACTTGAAGGGGTCCACGAAAACGCCTGAAAAGTTGATACAACCGAGCTAAGCCCTTGATGGTCATATTTACGAAAAGGGAATTCGAAAAAATTAATCCGTTTTCGCAAACGGTGGACGACCGGATAAACGTACAGACCGAGCGTGCATTCTTAGAAGTAGATTTAACTGCGTTAACTTAAAGCTCCTAATAAGGAAAAATAATTAAAATTACATACCGGTGATAGATTGGTTAATTAATCTAACATCGTGCCTAAAACAATGCAATTAACAGGCAGTTAAAGCTATGCAACAATGCCGAAGGAAATTCGAAAATACTGAGGTTTAAATTTGTCCCAAATAGCTATGTTCGATACAATTGGCTGAGAAAAAATGACATCACAAATGATCCATCAGTTTTTTTTCGTTTTGATTCTTATTCATTTTTCACACTTCATTTATTTTAATCATTATATTCTGTCACTCATACGGCTCGTCACACCCCCAAATCACTTTGTCATTCTGAATTATTTCGTCACTCACTAAATTCGTTGAGAAAAAATTTTGTGATGTCACTCGTAGACGCTTTCCATTGATGATTCCATTGGTTAGCGAGGTCGCTATAAGTTTGATTACTCGGATAAGTGAACTCATTTATGTGGACCTACCAGGAGTAAAAGACATTTACTTTTATGTGCTCTTGAAAATTATGAAAATGTTCAAGACATGTGCAGAAATATTTATAAGTAATTAGGATTTTGTGAAGAATATTTTTCGTTTTTTATCTTTGTGTAGATGCCCTTGTGTCTAATAAATTTGTTTACACCGGCTGTGTTGTTGAGGATTATTCCGTGTTATTTTTTAGGTTACCAGTCGACATCAAAACGGATCAAATGTTTGTATCAACAATGTTTAAACCAACTAAAATACACAGAATTATTAACTAACATTAAAGATTGTTATGGCCGATTTTGCGTCGCTTATTTTCCGAAACTTAAAAATCTAAGTGATAATGAAGTAAAGAATTTCATTTCCATTTTTTTCTTCTTAAATTCATAAAAATTGTTTATTTTAAATCTCGTGTTAATGTATAAGTCGATTAGAAGAGATATTGAATTTAATTTTTATTTCCTTTATTAGGGAACAAACTGTAAAATATTGAAAAAACGACAAAAAATTGCAATGCTCATAGCTTATAATGGACACAATTATCATGGAATGCAAAGGTAGTTTTAAGTGTTAAATTAATCGTTTTCATATTAACTTCCATAAATCTGCTTATCCCATTTCTGAAAGTTCATAAAGTTGTAAAATTCTTAAGTTGGAATATAGTAAAGGCATGGATGGATAAAGGTTTATTGCAAAAGGTTGGAAACTGTGCTTCAACTTTAGGAATTAAATATACGAGGGCATATTGAAAAGTAATGCCTCCATGGCTGTAACTTTTTTTATTTTTTAACCGATTTTCAAAATTCTTTTTGTATCTGATACTTACATTTGTCCTCTATGTAATGCACTATTCACTTTTCGACATAGTCCCCATCCCTTTCCACGCATTGCGCCACCGCGTGACTAGTCGGGTGAACCCGTCGGAGAGGAATTCCGGGGTTGTTGTCGACACCAGGACCGAATGGCAGGTTTCACCTCGTCGTCAGAACACAACTCATGGCCTTTAAGGTGCTCTTTCCTCTTTGGGAAGTGGTGAAAGTTGCAAGGTGCAAAGTCTTTCATTTTTGAACTGCAGTTTTTCATCTTTGAACTGTAGGCGCTGCAATCCCTCTGATGTGTGGCGATCATGTGCGGACGGGCGTTATCGTGCTGCAGAAGAGGATCCAAAGTTGCCATTCAATCCTCATGTCGACGACAACCCAGGAATTCCTCTCCGACGGTTTCACCAAACTAGTCCACGCGTTGATGTATTGCGTGGAAAGGGATAGGGACTATGTTGAAAAGTGAATAGTGCATTACATAGACGACAAATGTAAGTATCAGATACAAAAAGAATTTTGAAAATCGGTTAAAAAATAAAAAAAGTTACAGCCATGGAGACATTACTTTTCAATATGCCCTCGTACATAAAACATAAAAAGTGAAAATTCAATGACCTGGATTTGAACCGTGGATCATAAGTATCTATAATCTGGTCCTGCTATCAATAGATACTAAAAATGAAGCCCGCACGCTCAAGCTGGCATCAATTCGTGTTGAAAAAGAAAATAAACTATTTTCAGGCGCTTGTAAAAACGCACAACAATTTTTAAAGGGGAAAAAAAAAACCACACTCGTACATATTTTTTTAGTTCTCATGTACAAAGGTTACTTACAAAGTCATGCAACTATTTTTTTTGCAAGCAAATGTGTTATACAAAATATACATATGAAAATGCACAATGTACTTTACCCATAATGTTTGTTATGTGGGTTACTCGGGAAGTATTGTAGACAACGGAGAAGAAAGAAAAAAACGCCTCTTGTCCACACACAGAATTTTAATGCACCATATATGCATTTCAGTCACGTGGCCTTCGTTCACCAGAATACAAGGAATACAGATATGATATTTATATACAATAAGGGCCAATCGGGACAAAGAACTGAAGGGCCAATGGTAAAAAACTAAAGTAACAAATTGGCAAACCCAATGGCAAAAAACTAAGGTAAAATTACATAAGTCAATGGTAAAAACTAAGGTGACAAAATAACTAAAGCCAATAATAAAAAACTAAGGCAGCCAAATTGTAGAAAGCAAAGATAAAAAAAAAATAAGGTAATAAAATTACAGAACACAATGGTAAAAAATAAAGTAAAAAAAAAAGACAACTTTGAAATTTTAAGTAGAACCCCTATTTTTTATTGCATATTCGGATAGTACTGGCTCGAAGGAGCAATGTAAGCCATCATAGCAAATTTGAAGTGATAGAAAAATATTTGGCAATATTTTTACGACCCTTATGGAAAAGAAAGATTCAGAAGCGAATAAATGCTAATCAACAATCATCTTTTTTGATAACTGCAGTTAGAGATTGCAAAAAAGTAACATTATGGAATGGAGAAAATTACTCTCTTTCTTAATGTAGTTAATGGAGGTCTTGTAATACGTAATAGGACAGAATTCTGCCTGGTTTTGCCTTTTATTTCTGGCTTTGTTAAGGATACAAATAAAGAGGCAGCATACATTTATACACTGAAGTGCCAAAAGTCATAGGATACTTATTCAACATACAGGGTGCAGCAGGTATTTGGGAACAAAACGACGTCCTCAGGTAAAAGGAGCAGGCACTTGAGATATCACAGAGCCTTTAATACAATTTACATTTTTGTACAAAGGACTACAAAATAATTATTGTTATTCAATAAAACCACCGTCCGCTGCAGTGACAGCCTCTATCTACACGCTGTCAGAGCCGCTGGCAGGCAGCAATGAGGTGGGTCTTCTGGATTTCTGCCATTGCCTCCACAATATCTAGCCTGAGAGCTTCAATGGTGTTCTTTGAATGCTTGTTGGAATCCCTCTCAACGATGCCCCAGACGTAATAGTCCAAAGGATTGAGATCAGGGGAGCTGGGGGGCCACATGTTGGGAGGAATGTGGTCGTGAAGATTCGTGGTCATCCATGCTTGGGTGCTGTGGGCCTTATGACTTGGAGTGGAGTCCTGTTGAAAAACATAGGCCTACCACGTGCTATAGCGGTAATCGAGGGCTTCACAGCTCTTGCCAACACATCGGTGTAAGCAGCAGCATTGACCCTGAGACCTTGATGGAAGAAATGTCTAGGCATCATGTTGCCTTCGTTGCTCATGATGCCCAGAACCGTCACTGCATAAATAAATCAATAATAAGCTCTAAATTTGGTCGACTAATGATGATGTAACAATGTATGACATTTCCGTTATCAGGCCTTCTGTCTAGGAGCTGTTGACATAGCCATTGATCATTTCAGCAGTTCACCTTCTGGTCTTGCACGAAGTTTTTCTCATCAGAGAAGAACCACAGCATTCCTGGTTCCTCCAGATGCTTCAGCTTGTTGAGGAGACACTTGGCCCTGTCCAGTCGATTCTTCTTGGTTGTCTTGGACATGAACTGTCCCCTCCGCAACACAGACGACTTATTCGAATGGTCGCCTCATTAACCTGCATCACATGTCGAATGGTCGCCTCATTAACCTGCATCACATGTCGAATGGTCGCCTCATTAACCTGCATCACATGTCGAATGGTCGCCTCATTAACCTGCAGCTCCCTCCCAAGTGCCCTTATGGACTTCCAGGGGCCCTCATCGATTACAGCTTAGACAAAACGGATGAATTCCGACATCCTGATACAGTTCGAGCACATCACAAGAAATGGTTGGCACATCACCACTGGCAGCGTCCAGTTCTCCGTGAACTTTGAACACAAACGAACGGGCGACTTTCAGAAATGCAGCAATCTCGGAGTTGGACAGCAGGACAACGCAAAGCCTCCTGCTGCACGGAACACCAGCAGCATTTCAGGGTGCTCGACTAGCCTGCCTGCAGTCCAGATCTGTCACCCATTGAAAATGTATGGGGCGTTTTAAAGCGAAAAGTCAGACAGCGGAAACCTCGTTGTCCTGCAGCCAAGGAGAGGATGACAATATGTCATTTCATTTTCTGGGTTATCTTTAGATCTGCCATGTTTATCTGCCTTGTTTCGGAATTGGTAAATAGTATGACGTATTGACTATTATGTCATATTCACGTGTTTTAAATACCTGCCACACCCTGTAGTTAGGGCCTCTTTTTGCCCAGTGAAGTGCAGCAATCGACATGGCATGGACTCTACTAGTCGACAGATTCCTCAATGCATGTTCAGCTCTGTAGTCTCGATAGCTATCCATAATTGCATGGGTGTTGCAGGTGCAGACTTTTCTTGCACAAATATATTGTTTGATAATATTCCAAATATATTCATGTCTGGCAATCTAGGTGGTCAATTCATTCATTGGAATTGTTCACAATGTTTCTCAAACCAATCACGAATAATGTTGGCCCAGTGACATGGTTCATTGTCTTCCTGGAACATCTCATCATTGTTAGGGTACATGGAGGCCATGCAGGGCTGCAAATGGTTACCAAGCAGCTGTATGTAATGATTCCCAGTCATTGGTAGGTCCAATTTGATCAGAGGTCCCAAACCTTGCTATGTAAACACATCCCACACATTCTGTAGCAGAACTGCGAGACAGAATGATGCATGCACGGATTTGTGTGGTAGGAACAGGAATACAGGACATCTACCATGTCACCAGTGGAGCACATATCAAGCATCTGTAGGGTCTGCCACAAGCTTGGAGAGATTGTGTATATGTTGATATGAATGTTTTTGCTTTATCTGTTATAGTTTTTGCACAATTCATTGATAAAATTCTGGAGGGAATAATGAATAACCCTGTATATAAGAAATGTGACTGTTTGCAGAATACATTCTTCTTTTAACTGCATATTTTTTTTATTATTATTATTTTGTTTCTTAATAGTGGTCCTTTAAATGCTGTAACAATTGAATTGAAGTTGCTCAATGCATTGTACAAAAATGAAGTCATTTCTGCATATGATTTCATAAATCCTTACAAGATGGCTTTTTATCGAGCATCAAGAACAGACAAGGGTGTTTCTGCACTGAAACAGATTGTTTCATTTCGAATTGGTAATTAGACCTTTTTTTTACTCTTTTAATTTTTACTTTGTCAATATAAGCATTTCTATATTTTATATGCATTTTTGGGAAAATAAATTGCTTTTAAATAATCAAAATAAAAAAACTACTTCAACATACACTGTCTGGCCATTCGTCGCTGGACACCCCATACCATTTAAATCATTTAGATTTTACAAATATATTAATAATTTTTCATAAATATAGTAATTTCACTCACAAACAAATCTACCGTATTTACTCGATTCTAAGGTGCACCGTAAGTTTATTCATAGTTCCCGTTTTTGTTTTGTTTTTTTGATTTTTGATTTTTGATTTTTGAATAAAGTTATAAAGTTGATTTTGAGGTGCCTTAGAAACGAGTAAATACGGTAATTTCAACGACAGAATTAATTTGACCTATTTTAATTTGTTTTTATTGAAAAAATGATATGTAAAACAAGTGACAAAAGCTGTCAAAATGCAACAATTAAAAATACCTATATTTTATACACTTAAATATATACTTTTAGATACACTACATATTTAATGATAATAATACATTGAAGTAAATGATGTTCATAAAAATTAAGAAATTTCACACATCAACAAGGTAATATAACAAAAACAAAATTCATAAATAAAAGACACTTGATTATAATTAATTTACATTTGACTTTAAACCTATTGGGAAATGAGTTACCATTTATTTTGAATTCATAAAAAAGCAAAAATTAAAATTTTAAAGGAATCAAAAATTTTTTTACAATTTGCAATCCGAATAAATTTTATTTTGAATTAAAATTCATTTTAATATCTGGCCACAAAAGAGATTAAATTCCTTTACTGAAATCTCTTATTTACAGAATTCTTTAAGGCACAATTCTGCGGGTTGAGGCAAATACTAGTGATTGTTAATAGGAACTTGAAGTGGATATTAAAAAATCTAGTTGATTAAGGAGGTACTATAAAAGCAGCATACATGATAACAGTAAAAAAAAAAAAAAAAAATCCAATTATTTCTGCATCAACCTAATGAAAAGTTTTTTTCCAGTTTTTCTTAATCCACCAGGTAAACATTAAAGTTTTTAATTTTCATTAAGAATTTTGCTTAATTAATTGAAAAAAGTAGTGTTAGTTCAATTTTGAAAATAAGCAAAATGTAAGTTTAAAATGCTATTATTTTCATGGTACACTGAAAAAATCCTGATCACAGTTTCGTTAATAGCGTGAGGGCTTCAAAGATAACTTTTCATTTTTCATTTAATGAAATTAACATAAGAAACTGAAATTTTTTTTTAGTTATACAATTAAGTAACATCATGTTAAAAACCTTTTTATTTTCTTTATAAACCTACAAAAATTCTGAATACACTTTCACAACAGATAAACATGCTAAATTAATAATATTACCCTAAGAAATGGGTCACTTTGAAAGTTTTAATAGATAAGCAAACATGTATTAAAAGTTTTTATTTTCTTTGTATACATGAAACAAATTCATATACAGATTTAAAGTTAACTTTTTTATTTATTGAAATTAAAATGAAGAACGAAAAATTTATTGAAATTTAATGATGATATACATCCGAACAGAGCCTATTTCCCAATGCTATTCCTATGCTAAGTAAACCCACAAGTCCACCCATCTGTTAGGAGCGCTGCTTCAAGATCACTACAATCGAAATGCTGAGCTGTACATTCTGTGCTATTCTGTGACGGGAACTGAAATGAAGGAAGAAGAAATTCATAAAATTTGGATGCTGCATGGTTCTGGGATGTCCCAGAGATAAATTTCAACTCACATGCAGGGTGCGTTCACAAAGTTTTAAGACTGGTCTCAGAACAAAAAATTTATTAAACATTTTTGTATAGCGAACTAAAAGTCCTCGAAATATGACCCTTGGGCATCAACACAATGCTGCCAGCATTTTTTCCATTGTTCATAGGCTCCCTGGAACTCTTCGCACGGAAGGCTGTCAAGGGACTTGTCAAAGCTGCCTGGACCACTGGAAACCTGTCGAATCGCTACCCTTTCAGGTCGAATTGCTTCCCTTAATTCGGGAAACAGAAAGAAGTCACTGGGAGCTAGGTCGGGGCTATAGGGCGGCTGGGGCACTGTTGCCACGTTGAACTTGGCCAAAACTTCAACCTCTCAAACGTTGAACTTGGCGAGCGACGTGTGAGAGGGCGCATTGTCGTGGTGAAGAACCCAATTGTCTTTGATCTCCTGGCGGACGTGACAGACTCGACCCTTCAAATGCTGGAGCATTTTCGACTCTAAATTTTTGACGCACTCTCCGAGTTTTTGACGGGGGTCACTGATACGCACTCATGCCACTAGCGATCTGCTCACTCCAGCGTCTCGGAAGTAACTGCCACTGGTGCTGTCAGTTAGCTAACACCCCCCCCCCCCGCTACTTCTCCCTATTGGTGGAACCGGTCTGTGCACCCTCCCCTACTCAGGAAATTTTGTGAATGCACCCTGTAAATAGATCTCATCGTGCTATCAGAGGTGTGCTAGCAAGAGCACTTGGTGCAAAGTGAAAAAGCAATAGGAAGTAAATCCTAAACTCCAAAGCTGAATCGCATGTTTGTCATCTTGCAACTGAAAGAAATCTTTCTGCTGCCAGTATTGTTGATGTTCTTAACCTGGACTGTTTCTCATGTACTACACAGATCTCCTCTCAACTCTTTATGAGAAGGGGGGGGGGGCCCCCCCCCCCTCTTGGAACAAATTCATAAACCAGCAACATTGAACTTTGCTGAAGAAAAAAAAAATATCCTGGACTCACAAATGGTATGGCATGATTTTTTTCCAGATGAGAAGAGATTTCACCTAGACAATCCTGATGGATGGGATGCCTACTGGCATGATCTACAAAAAAAGAAAAGAAGGTTCAAATGAGTCATCAAATGAATGGTGGTTTAGTTATGGTTCGAGGCTGCTTGTTTTCCTGTAGAGGTGAAAGTGATCTGGTAGCGATTGAGGGTCAGGTGAATTCCTTGGGGTTGAGCTTCTAGAACAAATACTTGGAGCTTGTGGTGAGATTCTTAGTGGAAAAAAATTGGTCTTTCCAACAAGATAATGCTCCCTGTCACACTTTAACCATGGTTTCATGAAGATTATATTAGCCTGGCCATCATATTCCCCAGACATTAATCCAACTAAAAACGTTTGGGGACAGCTTGCATGCCAGATTTACATAGATCACAGATATCGGTAAATTATAACTGTTCAAGAACTAAATAGTGCAATTATGGATGGATGGGAAAGTATTACAGTCGAATACCTTCGTACCCTTCTTTGATGCAATGCCAAACAGAATGTTCGAAGTTATCAGAAATAATGCAGGCCCCACGAAGAATTTATTATATGGACACAATTTATTTTGTAGACTGACAAGGGAATCCCTCGAACATGTTTGTCACAGATTTCCACCATATTGAAATACATTACTCATCTGAAGCTACTATATATGCTTGCAAAATAAGAGTGTGTGAAATTTTGTTTCTTTCAAAATAAACCGTGAAAAGGAAAAAATTTGAGCATACATAACCATACAAAGACTCCATTGTTAAAGCAGATAGGCTATATGGGATTCCCTTGTGAGTTTATAATTTTGGGCAAGGTGAATTTGTTTTTCTAAATTTT
This sequence comes from Rhysida immarginata, assembly GCA_023313115.1. Taxonomy (NCBI): domain Eukaryota; kingdom Metazoa; phylum Arthropoda; class Chilopoda; order Scolopendromorpha; family Scolopendridae; genus Rhysida; species Rhysida immarginata. The sequence goes on along the minus strand of JAHWFO010097865.1, from coordinate 514,434 downwards.
TTTTTTAAACTTTATGAATACAAAAACATGACACAAATTTTAATGGTCATTTGATAGTTGAATGCATTTGCTTGTCAAATTTGTAAAGTAATTTTCTTCTCTTTCATTAAAATTTCAAAATGTTTGCAAGTTTATGCTTTTGTCCATAGTGGACAGGGGGTTTCTAAATTATCTCCTTTATTGTAGAGGTTTATTAACTATTACAGATTTTAATGTGATTTTTTTTTTATACGCAAAGAAAAACTCAAGAAGTTTCTTAGCATGCCTTAATAAATTTCAATGTGCCCCCCCATTTATGGCATGAAGGATGTCAAAGCGAAACTCGATTTCCTCCCATGTTCGGGCTAGCATTTTGGGGGTGATTTCAGTGATTGTTTCAATTATTCTGTTCTTGAGAGTTTCAATGTCCTCAACGTTGGTCTTGTACACTCTGTCTTTCACATATCCCCAGAAGAAAAAATCCAGAGGGTTCGCATCGGGTGAGTGAGGAGCCAAGGGATTAGCCCATCCCTTCCCTTCCAAACCATTGTCCTGGAAAGTTTGTATCAAGGCACTGCCTAACTTGCAGGCCCTAGTAAGGAGGTGCTTCATCTTGTTGGTAGACTATGTTGGTCTGCAGTTCTTCCACCTGTGGAATCAGGTAGTTCTCCAGCATATCTAGGTAGGTTGCAGCGGTAATGTTGTCTTCAGCGAAAAAGAAAGGTCCGATTACTCGATCATGCATTAAATCGTGCCAAGCATTAACCTTGGGCTGTTGATTTACTGCTCCGGAAGTATGGAACGTTGCCTCATCAGAAAACAAAATGTCCTCAAGGAAGGTAGGATCATTGTCAATTCTTTGGAGCATATCCTCAGTAAACTTCTTTTGCTTGTAAGACGAAGGTGGTGCTTCACTATTTTATGTACAGATGTAATTGGCATATCTAGTTGACGAGCTGCTTAGCAAAGTGATTTATGGGGACTACGATCGAATGTCTCCCTGACCTTTTCTACTCTCTGTGGTGTCTCTGAGGTCTACCAGCACCCTTTTTGTGCAACAGGCTGCCTGTGTTTAAAAATTTTTCATGCCTACCTTAATTGACTTATGATTTGGAGGATCTTTTTAAACTTTGTTTTGAACATTCTCTGAACTGTAATCATTGACTTAAATTCCGCAAGCCATAACATGGATTGAGCTTTTTCTTGAACACTCGCCATTGTTTACTGCATCTTGTGAAAAATGGAACAACGCGCCAACAATGGTACCAAGTACCAACCGCTTGTTTCATTATCAACTCACGCGAGACTAAGAAACTTTTTGAGTTTTTCTTTGTGAATAAAAAAAAATCACGTTAAAATCTGTAATAGTTTTTGAGTATAAACATGTATAATTTAGAAACACCCTGTATAACACTGAATAGAAATATAATTTTTACTCTGGGCAATTAAGATAAAAACTAACTTTTCATTTAATTTTTACTAACAGGATCTGAAATATTGGAGAAACCAAATTTAATAGAAGAAATTAATTCTACTCTACCTGAGGACATAAGAGTGTTTGGTAATAGCAAATATGATTAGAACATGATAGCAATTAAATTAAAATTATATAGGGTATCTCATCTAAAGTGAACAAATAGCCAACTTCTAAAATACAAATCTGACAAAGTACTTTCAATAGAAGAATTATTGTACTTTTATGTGTATTCTATTTCCAAAGAAACAGACGCCATTTTCGAATATGGAAGTCAACTTTGAAATGTTCAATGCAAACCCCTATTTTAAACGTGATTCTTGATGTCGCGATCAATGGCTGGACCCCACATTTTTTTTTTTGTCATTTTTCAGTGGGAAGGACTACTTGCATATCCACAGCTCTTATAAGTGGGCTCTACAGTATGTACGAGGGCGTTTGAAAAGTAATGCCTCCATGGCTGTAACTTTTTTATTTGTTAACCGATTTTCAAAATTCTTTTTGTATCTTATACTCGCATGTGTCCTCTATGTAATGCACTATTCACTTTTCGACATAGTCCTCATCCCTTTCCACGCATTGCGCCAACGCATGACTAGTTGGGTGAACCCGTTGGAGAGGAATTCCGGAGTTGTTGTTGACACCAGGATTGAATGGCAGTATTTACCTCGCCGCCAGAACCAACTCATGTCCCTTAAGGGGTTCTTTCTTGTAAATAATAATAATTATTAACTGGAGATACGTCTCCAAGCATAGGTAATGATTTTTCAATTGAGGGTTCTTTCTTCTTTGGGAAGCGGTGAAAGTGGCAAGGTACAAAGTCTTTTATCTTTGAACTTCAGTCATTCATCTTTGAACTGTAGGCGCTACAACGCCTCTGGTATGTGGCGAGTCGTGTGCAGGCAGACGTTATCGTACTCCAGAAGAGGTTCCAAAGCTGCCATTCAATCCTGGTGTCGACAACAACTTCGGAATTCCTCTCCGACGGGTTCACCCAACTAGTCATGTGTTGGCGCAATGCGTGGAAAGGGATGGGGACTATGTCGAAAAGTGAATAGTGCATTACATGGAGGGCAAATGTGAGTATAAGATACAAAAAGGATTTTGAAAATCAGTTAACAAATCAAAAAGTTACAGCCATGGAGGCATTACTTTTCAAAACACCCTCGTAATTGAGGAAGGCAAGTCATCTAACAACATTAATCATTAGCTCTGGGAAGAATGAGCTATGTAAAAATGTTCTCATTGACTCTTTGGCAATCAATTTACGACAATCTTTCAGTTGTCTAAAGCTTTCTTGCGATACAGTAGGACTACTTTGATTCAGGGTTTTTTCTTTGCACATGTATGTATAGCTATTTTGCCTTAATCCTGTCATTAACTCCTCTTAAGTATAAATTGTTGACACCATCCATTGTTAACAATATTCATTGGAGTTAAAATGCCTAATTCTTGAAGGCAGTTATATTGCAGAACAAATATACAACTGCGATAAAATGGGGCTATGTTTCTGTACGCTCCCGGAGCTTACACTGGCTTGCAAAACTGAAGAACAAAGCATAAGAGGTTTCAAAATGATGAAAGACCACATCACCCTGCTGTCTTGTGTAAATAAAACAGGAAACCATAAAACCCCTTTGCATTGTGTATTTGTATGATAAATAGCACAAAAATACATATATTAATTGGAAAATTTTATTTTTTTAAATTAGTATTCCATTAAAACCTATTAAAAATGAAATGATCGTGTTATTGTCATTTAAACGTAGTCTTTTTAAGGTGCCGACATTTGTCGCAGAATAGCAAACTCGCTATGTCATGGGCTGTGAAATCTTGGCTCCCAAGTTCTGCAACTTAGAGAGGCAGTAGTGTATTTTCAGATAGGATAGAGGTAGTGAAAGTGTGGTGTGTTTGGATTTAAATAAAAGGTAAAAAACAGAAATTGTTCATCAATTTAAACGATAACAAAGGTTGACTGCATCTACGTACACGTCTGAGGATATCCAGTGCAGAATCCTGAGCTGCATGTGTTGCATTATAGGAGGGAACAATACTGCATTTAGAAAGGTCTATGCAAAATCGCTTACAGATGTGCATAGACCAAGAAGGACACATGTTTGAACATTATTGTACAACCATTGTTTTGCATTGTTGTAAAAATGTTATGTCCAAATAAAAATATTGTTATCCATTTTATAATCCATTGTGTTTAGGAACAGTTGCTGATTTTTGCCTTCTCTTTAAATACAAACACACCATATTTTCATTGCCTCTGTCTCCTAAACAGATTGATCAATTGAAGAAACACCAAGAATAAAACATTCTTCAAATGTTGTGTATAATCCAAAAATACAGTTAAAATTAAGGGTTTCCATTGCACATTTCAAAATTGACTTCCATATTTGAAAATGGCATCATTTTTTTTGGAAATGGAAGGCACATAAAAACTTCTCACATAAAAGTACAGTAATTCTTCCATTGAAAATACTTTGCCAATTTGTATTTTAGAAGTTGGTCATTGGTACATTTTAGGTGAGACACCCTGTTTATTGAGGAGTTCAAAATATTTCCTTACTAAATGACAACAGTGAAACAATAGCTAACATGAACATTAATTCAGTGTTATTTATTTGTATGCCTTTAGAATGGGTGAAAATTACTAATTTATGAATTACCGTAATTTTCGGGATATAATACGCAGGGAAAAAAAAAAAAAATTAAAAAAATCAATACTACTTATTATAAAATGTAAATATTATTTAATATTCTGTTAATAAACGCAATGAAGATACGATTTAAAAAAAAAAAAAGATATATTTTGGAGGGGGGAGGTTCGGGAGAGAGGGTCAAAGTGAGGAAGGGGGTGAGTATTATATCCCAAAAATTATGGCAATTACATGTAATTTGCAAATTTAATTATAATATACACAGTGTATTCAAAAAGTACCAGGATTGCTGCCCATAAAACATTACAAATGGTGCCATCCCTGCACGACAAATGGAATCACACAGCAATGACCTTAGGCTATATACATGCGAAGTTTCATTAAGCTTTGATGAGTTCGAGCTTGTGGGCGTTAATTTACATAATGTGTGTATGTGTGCTCTTGTCATCGTCTGAGGCCAGAATTGTTGGACAGTGGAAAGTGGTAGCTGTGCACGACAATGCACTGTCTCACAAGTCCATCATTGTGCAGGAATTTTTGACAAGAAGGTAGGTTGAGAATATCAACCACCCCGTGTACTCACCTGATTTACCCCCCCAGACTAATCAGGTGAGAACAAGAAAGTACGCCTCCTGTAGACACAGCCGCACAAGGGTTGACCAACGAGGATTGGAAAAAAGTTGCCTGGTCAGACGAATCTAGATTCTTGCTGCATCATATTGATGGAAGGCTTAGAATATGGCAAAAACAAGATAAAACCATGAACCCCTCATGTAGATTTTGTAAGGTGGCGAAGAAGAAGTAATGGTATGGGGAATGTTTTCTTTGCATGAATTGGGTCCTCCAATATCTGTAGACGGTCATTTGAACGCCAAAGCATACTAAACATTATTGCAGATTGAGTTCATCCCTTCATGCTTACAGTTTTTCCACACACTGATGGCACCAGCACAGAGGACCAAAATCATCATGGATTAGTACATGATAGTGAGTTCTCCTTGATGCAGTGGCTGGCTCAGTCCCCAGATCTCAACACCATTGAACATCTTGAGATGAGCTGAAAAGGACCATTCGCTCCTTGCCTACATCTCTATCCAATCTCTGGGAATTGTGTGAAGTTCTTTTATCTGCATGGATCAACATTCCTGTTGAACATTTTCAGCATCTTGTTGAATCCATGCTCAAACAAATACAGGGAGTTTTGAGGGTTAACGGACGTTCAACATGCTAGTGTAGACAGGTGTACTTAATAAAATGACAGCTTAATGTGTATTAAAGAAATGGCTGTGCAACTTAATTCTATTAAATTTTTTCATTTTAATTTTATTTATTTCTGTTACATATCTTTTTAAAATAATTTCCATCAGATGCCACACTTTTGCCTATTGTTCAGGTAGCATTTGGATTCCATGTTGGAAAACCATTCATACTTTGCCTCGATGAATTATTCAGTGATCCAGTTTTGTACTTCTCTTACGTTTTGATAATGGGTACTGGCCAGATGATTCTGCATTTGGAACAAGTGGTAGTGTGTGGGAGTAATGTCTGATAGGATATGACTTTCTACCGAAGTTCTTTAAGGATGTGCTACACTACTTGAGCAATGTGAGGACAAGCACTGTTGCACAGCAACACTGCTCGATGGTGTCTCAGTGGCCGTTTATCCTCAATTGCATGTTGCAGATTTCACTGTTGCTGTGCGTAATGGTCTGCTGTGCTGTCTGCTTAATGAGAAAAGTTCATGGTACAGTATCCCCCTTCTGATTCCACCAGATGCACAGCCAAACCATCAAGGAGTGGTTCAGTTATTTTTGTCATCATGACATATTTCTTGCTTGACACAGTTCTGGTGAGTGGATGAGTGTTTCGATTGACTTATGAATGACACATCAGCCGATGTTTCTGTATAACTCATCCTGCCAAATTACATGTCCAGGAAAGGTATTCTTTTGCTCATGTATACCGCTTCTTTCGCTGGACTGGCATCAACATAGCCTAGAACAGTATTAAGCAAGAAGTATACAGGGTGTGTATTAAAAGTATCAGGAAAAGTTTTGGAAAAATAGATTTATTTCAGATATTGCTACAAAACCTTAAAATTCTTCAAAGTACATCCCTTGAGCATCGACACACTTTTGCCAGTGGCTTTTCCACAACTCGAAGGCTCCCTGGTAGGCAGATTCCGGAAGGTCCTTAAGGGTACGCGTACAAGCTTCTTTGATGGCACACTTTTGGCAAACGTTCATGATTTTCACCGAAAATCATACAAAGGCTGGATTTACAGTTTCGTGCACATATATTGCCAACGTTCTTGATATTCACCGACTTTCACCAAAATGCGTGGATTTACAGTTTCCTGAACTGGCACTTAGGGTCCCATGCTGGTGTCCTTTGGGGGAGGATTTCACTTTCGGGAATAGGAAAAAAGTCTGCTGGGGCCAAGTTGGGACTGTAAGGGGGTTGGGGAATCGTTGCGACACCGTTTTGCGTCAGGTAGTCGGTCACCTTGGAGCAGGTGTGGCTGGGTGCATTGTCGTGATGCAATTTCCAATTTCTGGCGATGGCTGGTCATACCCAGTCTGAATTCAGCACTTCACACACAAGTTGCACATTGTCGTCGGTTCTTGACGTCGACAGACGTCCAGTGCGGGGCTCAACCTCCACACTCTCTCGGCCATCTTTGAAGAGCTTGTGCCACTTAAAAACTGCAGTTTGTGACATGCTTTCATCCTTGAAGACTTGGCGAATCATGCCCAACGTCTCCGTACCAGATTTCCCCAGTCCGACACAAAATTTGATGGCGTATCGCTGTTCAATCGTTCGCTGTATTTTGAGCTTGCACTGAGTCACTCAACAGGGGTCCACTAAAACTTTGATCTAGCCTGAACAAACGCTCGCAAGCGACTGATGCTTGGCGCATTTTGAAGGTCAGACCCCACACCACTGAGCAAGCTCGGTGCGAGCACATTGCGAACTACAGTCACGTCAGGAAAAATTAGTTCCCAATACTTTTATACAAACCCTGTAGTTCCTGGGGATGTTTTGACTACTCAGAAATTGGTTATTAGGTGACATAGGATGGGATTATAGCTGCACTACATTACCAGGAACTTCTGCAACATCATTATCTGCCTTCGGTTGCATGGTTTTGTCTGCTAGGAGACTGGAACTTCCAACAAGATCATAAAGTAGGAAGTTCAAAAACAGACCCCAAGAATCAAACAGCAACTGGAGACAGATATTTAATTTAAGAAACGTGGGCAAACATTCTACAAGATCTGTGTCAATCTATGTCCAGTCGGTGCTTAACAGGGTTGCTGACATGTAAGCTGTAAAAGGAGGCCCCATGAAGTGGTGAATCGATACAAAATGGGTGTGCACATGTATTTATTATCTTCTAGTTTGGACGTATAATCTACATATACTGGGTGAGTCAAAAGTCTGTTACCCCCTTCCTATATTGGATACCAATGTAGTTACACAAATTCCAGTACAGGGAATGAATAAGAACTTCAGGGTGCTCTATCTGTTGGAGCACCTTTCATCATCTCACATATGCAAATTAAGACACATCCAAATTCTATCTCGAAAACCATAAGAGATACACAAAAAATTCCAATTGCACATTTGTTCAACAGCAAATTCCAAACAAAACAAAAAAAAGTTCACCAAAATCCGATGAGCGGATCACCCACAATCCTCATTGCAAGCTCTGCAACAGGATAATTGGCTCTTCTATTGTTGCCATGGAAACCGATGTAGTGAGGATGCAACACTATTTTCAAGATGATGTAATAATAGAATGTTGGCAATAGAACATTCATTTCCAAAAAGTACGAGGCTTGTTCGTAAAGTAAGTACCGTTTCGTTCTGCTGCCACCGCAGCACTAGTGTTGCAGTTCCGAGCATGCACACTCATCTCTTTGATTCATTATCTTTGCACTGATGCCATTACAGCCAGATTGTGTTGTGTTTATATTTGTCAGTGATCGTTGAAAATGCTTTAAGACAATTTCTGAGCCCACGGACTGTGAAGTACGTTCTGTAATACAGTTTTTGAATGCAAAGAATGTTAAGCCAGCTGAAATTCATCATCAACTTCTAGAGATTTATGAGGAAAATGTAATGACTAATGGAATGGTGAGAAAGTGGGTTAGGCGGTTCAATGATGGATGAACCAATGGTCATGACGAAGCATGGAGTGGGCGGCCTTCTGTTATCACTGATGATTTGGTTGAAAAAGAGAATGAGAAAATTCGTGAAAACAGACGGTTCACAATAAGAATGCTTTGTAATGAGTTTCCACAAATTTCAAAAACTGTTTTGCATGAGATTGTCACAAATTGCTTAAATTATCAGTGGCGGCCTCTTTCTATGAAGAGGGCATAGAAAAGTTGGTTTCCTGCTCCGACAAATGTCTGAACAATGGTGGCAACTATGTAGAAAAATAGTTTACGAAATGCTCTTTCATGTAAAAATAAATTTTGTTTTGAAAAAAATGTTTTATGTGTTTTTTTCCATTTACTTACTTTCTGGACACACCTCGTATTAATAATGAGCAGGAATTGAGTATAATAGCACGATATAGATAGGGCAGTCTCTTTCGAGGAGACAAAGAGATACACATATCTCCCTCCAGCTCCCTAATAAATGTTCAGGCAATTTGCGTGTATGGAACCCTTGAACAGTGGGTAACCTTCCAGATACAATGATAGCTTCCCCATCCTCATCCAGTGGGTTGGATATATAAGGACGCCGGTCGGGCAACAGTTTATGATATAACTGATAACAAAGCATACATTGAATCGACTCTTCAAATCAACAAGCACACTGTATTGTGCTCTTTAATAATCATTCAAAGAATACATGTTAATTCATATCTATTGAAATGCCACCAAAGAAAAGAATTGAGTTTTGGTCAGAGAAGACAAAAAGTTATCCAGGATCGGAAACATCTGAACAATGGGAGTTTTTTCTACAGCAGGAAATTGTAGAATTATTGAAAACCAATTTGAGATCTTATTTAACTTCTTGAGGTTGTTCTGTTTACCTACAACTGTAATTATTGTGGGCAATGCTGGGTGCCTCTGCTAGTGCATTACATTTGTTATTATTACCATGTAAGCCGAATGCGCACATATTTTTGTTTATTTATTGCTTAAGTGGAGTAATTTATAAATAAAACAATTATCATTTCATAATCAAACAATTTAATTTTTATTTTCTATAAACAATAACTTTTCATTAGGTGTGCATACATTTACTGCCATTTAAGATAATTAGGTGTTTTTGTTTCTTCTTCTTCTTCTTCTTCTTTCACAGCCCACGTCTCCAGAGGATAGGATACTAGCTGATGTAGTTCAGGCAAATCCTAGGTTAAGATTGAATGCAAAACTCACCTAACGATTAATGAGGGGATTTTGTAGCCTTTCCAGGAGTTCTGTTACATTTAAAAAGTTGAATAAAAGTCTGATCACAACACGTTTCGATTAATGTTTTTGTTTTTGAACATTATTTGCAAGAAGATAGATTTAAAAATGTTACCTCTGGATGATATGCACAGACATTTTTAGCATGATTTCAGTTTCAGTTCAGAGAGTATGTCCTAAATATAATCTTTTTTCTAAATAGTTTTTATTTTATCTTTAAAAGTACCCATTCATAACGGTACCAAAGAAAATTACTATTGGTGAAAGTATAAGAATAAGATCATACCAAGAGAATGGAAAAGAAGGAGTTTATCAGCAAGTGGAAATGATCTAACATTCTCAGTTAATTCTATGAAGATAATGTTGAAATTTTAAACAACCAATATGAGAAAAAGAACAGGTCATTAATTTCTGGGAATGTATTAATTTTTATGTTGATTAATTCTTCACTGTTGATTTTTATCAGATTATATTAAATCATTAATATGCTCTATTGCTTCTAAAATTTAAAATTGAATATAAAAATGAAAATAATGACTCAAACAAGATTGATTTTTTTTCTTTTTAATTTTTCCTTTGCTTTACAATTTTGTTTTAGCCCTATGGAAAGCTCATGACTCTTTTAACAGTAAACGATTTTGTGAAGCACGAACTTACTGTTACATGCTTCCAACATACGCCTTAGCACCATTACATAAAGTCAGTAAGAAAAACATGAGCGGTGTTCAAAAAAGAATGAACTCTTTAAATAGCCTGCCCTCCAGCATAGCAAACATGCATTTAGCAGCTAGTTTTGGCAATAAACTGTCACTTGACCTGTTTTGCTACAAACATTGTTCGCTCCCATTAGCAAAAGGAGGCATTACTAAAATTGCTTTTTTATTAGAAATGCGGATTGTTGCTTTGCTCATTAATTAGGGAATGATTATGTAGGATGTCCCAAAACCTAGTACCAAGATTAAAAATCAGTTTCTCAGCTAGTACGAAGCATAATTGTTTGAAAATTGTGTGATATGTGTGTGGCATCAAGGCATTTTGTTTAACAGTTGGGATTTGTGGATCAGTGTTTTTGGAGGGAAATGTGTCATTGCAGTAGTAGAGACAGATATACTGCCTGGCCATTGGTCACCGAACACCTCTCCAAAAGTGCATGGGATCATCCATGCACATGATAAAATGTATAAAAAATGTTGACAGGTTAGAATACACTCGTAGCAGCTACTGCAGTCAATATGAACAGACGACGCTAACTTTGTGTGGAGGAAAGAGGGATGATCGTTGGAGCCCACAAGTTTGGGCTTTCGATCCATGAAATTTCGAACAAATTTCAAATACCCTGCTCGACAGTGAGTGATGTTATTTTGAAGTGGAAGCAAGAGGGAATTTAACATGCCAACCCAGACTCCAGTAAACCGACATGGACAAATTGCATCTGTCGATACTTGAAACGTGTGGTGATGTCAAACCAGAAACCTTCGTTAAAAAGGTTGGCACAGGACTTTCGATCGGTGGCGTCTAGTAATGCAAGTGATCATACCATCCACCAGGAGATCTTTGCATTTGGTTTTCATGGACGCGTAGCAGTTCACAAGCCAAATATCATTGCCTCAATGCAATCCATTGGTTAAGGTGCAAGGAATGCTGCCACTGGACTCCAAAAAAATGGAAAACCATCCTATGGAGTGATGAACCATCCTATGGGGTGATGAATCCCTCCAGTTGTGGCGGGTTGAGAGACGTGTGTGGCGAATGCCCAGCGAACGATATTTACAGGACTGTGTCATATCAACAGTGAAATGCGAAGGAGGTGGCAAGAATTTTATTTTTCGTAGCAACAGGAATAGGTAGCCATAATGAGTGATGTCAAACTGTTTTAATTGAAATCTGATTTTGAGCCTTTATTAGGAAAGTTTTTCTTTATTATTAATAAATCAACGTATGTTATTATTATTTTAGCACAAATGCAGTATAATAACGTGATAACTAGACGAGGAAGTAAGTGATAAGTTGGCAAAGCACCCTCAACAATATAATGGCAAATATACGAATTAAAACATGATTTTTTATGAAATACAGTACTCCCTCTATAAAACGGAATTCTACATAACACCAAATTTCTAATAGCAAGTCCATATAACAAAATTTTTTCCAGAAAATAAAAACTGTAGCCTCATTCATGACTGCATTTTTTATTTTCCAGAGAAAAACTTCGTTTTATGGACTTGCAGTTATAAATTTGGCGTTATGTAGAGTTCAGTTATATAGAGGGAGCACTGTAAACAGAAGTAGAAAACATATAATGATTTAATTTGTGTATTCGCCATTATATTCCAGTACCAGTTGTGGCAGTCCGAGAGATGTGTATGAATTTGGCGAATGCCCACCGAATGATACTTACAGGACTGTGTTGTACCAACAGTGAAATTCGGAGGACGTGACATCATGGTCTTGTCCTCTTTTTATAGTATGGCCTTTGTCCTCTTTTTTTGTTCGCGGAACAATGAGTGCCAATAGTATCAAACAGTTCTGGACAATTTTGAGCTACCGACTTCGTTATTGCCCGTACCAGTTTCAACATGACAATGCTCCCTGTCATATAGCAGTTGAAGAAATGGATGTGGTGACACCAAACTCATTAATAACGGAAGAAACACCTCTTATCCACGAAACATTTTTACTGGATATATATGTATTTCGAACCCTTTGGGTTCATTATTCAATTTCCTTTGACATTGAATAATGAACCCAAAAGGTTCGAAATACGTATATGTCCAGTAAAAACATTTTGTGGGTAAGAGGTGTTTCTTCTGTTATTATGTCGCTTTCCACAGTTATTCAACGTTTTTCACCAAACTCATTGAATGCCTTTGGGACAAATTTCTCCAAGTTTGCTTTTTGGGGAAACTTGACTGGCCATCCTCCAAAGAACACCACTGAGCTGTTTGCCAATTTGAAGGATGAATGGAGCAAGATTCCTGGCGACATATATCGCAAATTGGTTGAAAGTTTCCTCTAAGGGTTGTGGATGTCTTTGCGGTGAAAGGTGGCCCTACACAATACTGATGTTGTGCAGGGTCCGGTTTACTTACTAATCTGCGGGGGTCTGGTGATGAATGGTCAGATAGTGTACATGAGAATCAGTTCATTCACTTCCTATCATTCAAGGGTTCTGCAAGTCTGACCTCACACATCAATGATTTATGCAAGCTGATGCACATCCTCACTGCCCAACTGTCGTTTTCAAACTGTTGCAGTAACATTTCACACAGAATGTCATCACACTGGATTATCCCAAGCACTATGGATATGACCCATACTCATCCAACCTCAAGCACAGTTCATAAATCACAAACAGTTAAACAAAATATCTTGATGCCATGAACATATCATACAATTTTAAGTTACCACTAGTAATTTAAGTTTTCTGTACTAATTTATTTTCCTCAATTAGAGAGGATTTAAGTGAAATTGGCATAGGAAAAAAATAACCTACAATTACACTGTTGATGTTTAATCTTGGTAGGTAGGATTTGGGCCACCTTGTAAGTTGTTGAGCTACATCTGCCAAACTGAGCTTTTATGGAACTTGTGGGAAAAGCAAATTTAGATGTTGCAGTATGGCAGTGCCATTTCGGGCATGACTTTTCATCTGTAGTTATCTCGCAAAACATCAGATATTCATTGTGCCCCTTCCACCTTATTATCTAGACTTAGCCCCAGCAGACTTTTTTTTTTGTTGTTGCAATAAGAGAACTGCACATCATCTATAAAGTGTGTTTCAGAAAGTATTCTAACAATGGAAGAAACACTGGGACTGGTGTCACCATTAGAGGAACAGTGCTTAAAATTTTGTGCTAAAGTCTTTATAACAAAAGTTTAGACTTTTCTTGAACACCTATCATTTTTTTTTCTCTCCTTTTTTTATTTTTTTTTAAATATTCTTTATCATTAAATTTCAGTAGTTGATAATGCTATTTTGTTTTTTTCTATTATTGCTAGCTGGTATGTAAACATTATAGGATAACAGGTAAATATTTCATCTGCTTTACAGCTTTCAAAATACCCAGTTAAGAATTGCTCATAGAATCATTTCTACTTTTCTATATTAGATGACGTGATTGAAAATGTTAATAACCTTTTGCAGAAATTTATAGGGACACATAACTTTTTTAATTACAGCAAAGGATGGTAAGTTAGCATCTAAATCCTCTTCTGAAATTATCGAAAGTGATTTAAAGTAGCACTAAACCGTTTTTTTAAGCAAAGAAGAACGGGGGTTTTATATAAGAAAAGTTTATGAGATAAAGGTTAGCTTAATAGAAATTCTTGATAATAATAAGACTCTTATAATATTGGTGTCAATAGTAATGAAGTAATAACATTTTGAATATTTTTTAAATAATTAGTGTGGCAGTCCTTTCATTCAAGAAAATAATGAATTTCTGATTATCTCTGTCAGAGGAAGAGGATTTATTTATCATCAAATTAGAAAAATGATAGGCAAGATTATTTCAGAGCTATTTCATATTAGGTTACTATTAAGGTGATCAGTTTTTATCACTTCAAAATCCAGTTGGGGGGGGGGGAGGGCATAATTTTAAAATACTAAAAGAATAAGATTTTACTTTTTTTTTTGCTTTCCATTTCATGGTATTATAATATTGAAATTACCACATTTTACGGACTGCAAGTTGTATTTTTTCTCTAAAATTTTGGCTTTTGCAGGGTGACGAAAAACAAATAGTAGATGATGATACACATAATAGATCATGGTATAGTGATGCATTTTGTCCCTATGAACATGGATCCAAATTTGAATGCAAACTGAGATATGAACAGAAATAAAAATGCCACCATCAAGATCAACATGTTAATAACTCAGGTTCTATAATATCTAGGATGATGAAATTCGGGGGAATAATAGGGTACATAAAACTGTGTATACTGTTAAAAATTTGATCGAATTTCAACGAGTAGTTTCCAAGTTACGCACTCAACTCGTAATACATGCTGGTTAGTACTCGCATGTGAGCACTGTTACGATTTTGAATGCATAACTCGGAAACTACTTGTTGGAATATGATCAAATTTTAACAGTATACACAGCTTTTTATACCTTATTATTCCTCCAAATTTCATTATCCTAGGCATTGTAGAACCTGAGTTATTAACTTGTTGGTGGCGGCATTTTTATTTCTGTTCATATCTCAAATATAGCGTTCAAATTCAAACCTATGTTCATAGGAACAAAATGCATCACTATACCATGATCAACAGATATCATGCTTGTCAGCATTTTTAAAGATTTTCAAGAAATATTGTCAGTACTAATTCAAATATGTGTATGATTATCTACTATTTGTTTTTCGTCACCCTGTATATGAAATTTAAATGAAAATTCAAACACTTTTGACTTGATAACTTTAAAAAGATCAGTTAGTAGCCAACACTGGTGAAAATGCACAGTAGCATCCTTGAACTTCCTTGGCTGATATCGTTAAGGTTGATCATGTTCATGTTTTACATTTATTACTGTGTCAGTCTTACTTTTTGAACTTATTAATTACGGATTCCTTGCAGAAAAAAAAGTCTCCAAACTACTGTGCTGGTCAACATCGCAACTGAATGGCCATCCAAAATGTTGCAACTAAAAGATTGCAGATTATATCGTCCATTATTAATCATGTTTATTTAGGAATTATGGAAATTAAAGAATTATTTCTGGTAAATAAAGTGTAGACTACTCTAGGAGGTTTACTTGTCGTACCGTATACTGAGACTTATACAGCAAAAGCAACATACATATTGTTTTTTCACAATTTTTCTTGAATTTTTGCTAGTACGACTTATATAAGGTGACCCACCCAAATTTCTACAAATCTATTAAAATCTGTTTATACAATGCTATAGGAAAGTGAGGATGTGCAATTTGATGCCCACATCAAATTTGACCTTTGATCTCTTTAAGGGGTCAAATCATAGCGCAACTTTTTAGCAGTATAAGATACAACAAAAGTGGCAAT
The DNA here is from genome assembly GCA_023313115.1 of Rhysida immarginata. Lineage (NCBI taxonomy): Eukaryota > Metazoa > Arthropoda > Chilopoda > Scolopendromorpha > Scolopendridae > Rhysida > Rhysida immarginata. The sequence continues at coordinate 498,863 of JAHWFO010097865.1, read as the reverse complement.
GGAAAACTTGCAGAACATACCATGTTTACTCCTAAATCACCATCTTTACATAACTTATTTCTTTATTTTACAAAAAATTTACAGAAAATGTTCAATTTGGTTGCCCTCTGAAGCAATACATAAATGACATTGGAACACTTGGTTTTCATACATGTAATAAATGTTGTTCGACAAATGTTTGTACATGCATATTGAATTCGGGTTTTTAACGCATTGAAATACCTGGGAGAAGTTTGACACACAGCATCCTTCACCTAACCCCAAAAAAAGAAATCCATGGGAGTCTAATCAGGTGATGTGGGGGGGGGGGGCACCGAACAGGACCAAACTGTCCTATCCAATTTGTTCCAAAAGCACTCCTCAATAGTGTGACACTTCAATAGGTCTGTGGGGTAGTTCTCAATCTTGCTAGAACCGTACTTGATGACGTTCAGCCAAAGAAAGCTTTCTGCCCAATCACAAACCACATTTTGAATAGTAAGATTAGCATATCGTGCACTAGTCAATGTATCCTCGTAAAAAATTGGACCAATTACTGTCAAATTATATGAGACATCCCGCACCATCCCGACTTTAGTTGACCATCTGTATTGGTGGTTTGTTTTCTTGAAAAGTGTGGATTGGTTTATGACTAGAAATGTAAATTATGGTTATTTATAATACTCATGCACTCATTTTAATATGTAGACTCATTACTCCAGAGAATGCACATATTAAAATGACTCTTGATTCATCACTTTAGCAAGCATAAAATTACAAAACTCCATCCTCAGCTATTGGTCTTGCTGTCTTTCAAGTGCATGAACAGGGTGGTAGAGCAAATTCTCATGCAATTATTAGAAATGCACCTTTGGAATGTGGGTTATCATGGTTAACATAAATATTATCCATACCATCTAAACATTAACTGTACTTGAAAGACAGCACATTGAGAGCAAGGCATGAAAGACTGTCATACGCAATCTTGGAATAACCTTGTCTTCTAACATAAGTCCTGATTCTCACATCAACGACATTTGCCGCAAAACCTCCAGAACACTCGGTTTTATTATTAGAACTTCCAGACACGGACTTAGTGTGGACGCCCTTAGAATATTGTTTGTGGCACTTGTCAGACCAATTCTTGAATACTGCAGTGTAGCCTGGGCTCCCCATCAGATTGGACATACTCATCGGCTTCAGAAAATCCAGGGCCGATTTATACACATTGCCAGAATTAAACTTGGGTTCGAATAAGTTTTGGTGCCCATTGACTCCATTGCGGATTTTCTGGGACTTCTTTCCCTGATCAAAAGAAGACAACTCCACGATGCGATCTTTTTAAAAAAGATTCTTAATGCCAACACCGACTGTTCTGACCTTTTGAGTTGCATCCAGCTTAGAGTGCCTTCATGTACACGCTCTCTTGAACTGTTTTGTTGACAGGTGCTGTTATAATGGTTATTTTAGTGTATGTGCAAGTGTTTGAGTTCGACAAGATATAACAGATCGCATGGTTAGGGTTAAGTATAGTGGTGGATGCGTAGCATGCCACGACCTCCTTTATTCGTGAACAGATAGAGACTGCCTCGTCTTCATCTTAGGCAGCGTTGCCAGTTTTTTCCCAGGCCAGACTACTAGAATCGATCGTCGATCCTACTATATACTACCACCTGGTGTCGGAATCCTACTAAAAATATACTAAAAATAATTGTAATCTTTTACAATGGACCAGAAGTCACTGATTGATTTTGTAATTGTTTCAGCCGACTTATTCCTATCAGTGTTGGATACTTGTGTGAGAAGAGGGGCAGAACTATCAACTGATCACCACCTTGTTGTCTGCACTTTGCGGTTCTCTGAATCCATGCCAACCAAGCGAAATACTAGGTTCAGACAAACTTGGCACATCAAATGGGAGGCATTGGAGGATAGAGCTGTGAGGAAGACCTTTGCAGATAACATATCTTCAAGTTTCAAAGAACTACCCAGTGATCGTGGTACTGTTGAAGAGGAGTGGCAGTTGTTTAAAACTGCTGTGATTACTTCGGCTGCATTGTGCTGTGGTCGTAAGCGGCTGAGTGTGGCGCAGCGCGGTGAGAAAAGGACTGCAAGGTGGAACGGTGAAGTCCAAGAAGCTGTCAAGGCGAAGAAGGAAGCCTATTTGCTATGGCTTGCAAATAAGTCAATTTCGAGCCGAGTGCGGTACACTGAGGCGCGAAAAGCAGCAGCAAAGACAGTATCAACAGCTAAAGCCAAGGCCTGGGAGAAGTTCGGGGAGAAATTGGAGGCAGACTATGGTTCGGCAAACAAGGTGTTTTGGCAGACCGTGCGCCGCCTCCGTGGAAAGAAGTCTCTTTCATCACAAACTATTAAGAGTTCAGATGGGAGGCTTCTGAAAACGGAGGAGAGCGTATTGCATAGGTGGAAGGAATACTTTGCATCTCTTCTTAATCCGGTGACAACAACAACTGAGGCATATGAGGTGCACCTTGGAGCAGAGAATAGTCACGGTAGTATCACTGAAACAGAAGTCAGATGGGCAATTAAGTCCTTGAAGACTGGCAAAGCTGCAGATGATATGAAATCCGGTCCGAGATGTTAAAGGCCTTAAATCAGGATGGTATCCTGTGGCTGACTCGAGTGTGTCAAGTTGCTTGGATATCTGGACAGGCCCCTAAGCAATGGCAGACAGGAATTGTGATCCCTATCTTCAAAAAGGGAGATCAGAGAGATTGCAACAACTATCGAGGCATCTCTTTGCTCAGCATTCCTGGGAAAGTGTACGCTAAGTGTCTGGAGAAGAGAAGTCGGGAAATAGTCGACTCCAAACTGTCGGAGGAGCAGTGTGGTTTCCGACCTGGCCGAAGCACGACGGATCACATCTTTGCTTTAAGGCAAATCTTTGAGAAATCCTGGGAGTATACAAAAGAGGTCTACGCTTGCCTTGTGGACCTCGAAAAAGCATATGACAGAGTTCCTCGGGAGAAGCTCTGGCAAGTGTTGCAAGAGTATGGAGTGAATGGGGAATTACTGGTTGCTATCATGTCTCTGTACGAACGCTCTGAGATGTGTGTCCGGATAAATGGCAGTAAGTCAAGACCGTTCACCGTGGATGTTGGACTCCGCCAAGGGTGCGTACTCTCGCCCCTCTTGTTCATTATCTTTATGGACTGGATAGACAGGGGCAGCCGAGGCGATGAGCGTTTTTGTGTGGGCGACTGCCTGGTGGAGAGGTTGCTCTTTGCTGACGACCTTGTCCTGCTTGGGTCTTCTCGCACGAACCTTCAGCATGCACTAGACTGGTTTGCAGCCAAATGTGAAGAAGCTGGGATGAAGATCAGTGTGGCTAAAACCGAGGTTCTGGTCCTTTCAAGACAGCCTGCTCAGTGTGCTCTCCATGTTAGGGGAGCCTCATTGAGACAGGTGGAGAAATTCAAGTATCTCGGGATTGCATTCACGAGTGATGGACGGCAGGAGAAAGAATTGGATGCTCGGATCGGTGCAGCAAGCTGTGTCAGACGTGAACTGTGGCGATCCGTGGTAACGAAACGTGAGCTGGGTAACAAAGCCAAGCTCTCCGTCTTCAAATCTATCTTTGTACCCATTCTCACCTATGGTCATGAGGCTTGGGTAATGACCGAAAGAGTGCGATCGCGGGTACAGGCGGCCGAACTGAGATTTCTCAGAGGTGTGGCAGGTGTTACCCTACTAGATAAGAGTGTACAGCAGCACAATAAGGGAATCTTTAGGTGTTGAGCCGCTACTTCTCCGCATTGAGAGATCTCAGTTGCGCTGGTATGGCCACATGATACGGATGTCACAAACTAGTCTTCCTAAGCAGTTGTTATTTTCCAAGCCGGTGGGTAAGAGACCAAGGGGTCGGCCTAGAACCAGGTGGCTAGACTATATGGAGAATCTGGGTTCGAGTCGCTTGGATATTACCAGGGAGGACATGCGCCTGATGGCGGAAGATCGCGATCGCTGGAGATCCTCCATAGGGCTGCTGCCCCCGCGACCCTAACGGATAAGCGGGTTGAAAAGTAAGTAAGTAAGTAAGTAGATAAGTAATGTTTTACTAGCATAGTTAAAGATTGCAATATTTTTTAGTATATAGAGGGTGAGTTTTTTAAAAGTGGCCCGATGAACAACGTGTAAAAATGAGCAGGAAAATAGTTAACAAGATCTAAGATCGGTGCAAATAATCTAGAATAGGTGCTGGAAGTGTCCTCCATTGACCTCAAGGCACGTGTGAAGGCGTGTCCACATGTTCCTGAAGGCACGAGCAAGGGTTTCCGCTGGAATGGCCTGAACGGCTGCCTGGACGTTTTGTTGAAGGTCGACGACTGTGCGCAGATTGTTCTGGTAGACCACACCTTTCAGTGCACCCCAGAGGAAGAAATCGCAGATCGATAGGTCTGGCGATCGTGATGGTCAGGGCTGTTCTGTTCCTCGACTGATCACATGTTCGGGTGGGAACACTTCCTATATGCGGGCAAGTGTTGCGTGTGCAGAATGGGCTGTTGCACCATCTTGCTGAAAGTAACCATTTGCACACTCGACATCAGTAAGTTGTGCGGCAAAGACGTTGAGGATGTTGTGCACATAACGGTCACAATTCACAGTTTCATTGAAGAACACAGGGATGATGCGGCTGGCGGAGACAGCACACCACACTGCAATTTTTTATAGATGCAGTGGAGACTCCATGAACACATGCGGATTGACGAAGACCAGTGGCGCATGTTCTGCGATTTGACGTAACCGGACAGATGGAACCACGCTTCATCTAAGATGAACACATAACCATCCTCCAGCACCTCCGGAGCAACGGTGCTCAGGAACCATTCACAAAACTGAACCCTGGGCAGCTTGTCTACATCATGCAACTAATGCACAGTGGTCATTTTGAATGGGTGTAAGTGTAAATCCTGTTTCATGATCTTCATTGCACTTTGCTGAGACAGCCGCCGTGCTGACGTTTTGGGACTGCGTAGCATGTGTTCTTCAGCAGCAGCAATGGTTGCTGTCGTACGCACCATCCTTTTGCGCACTTTCTTTGCATTCATACTGTTCCCGTTGCATGCCATTTCGCAATTAAGTGTTGCATTGCACTCTTAGCAGGAGGTTTTGCAGGCACAGCGCCAACTTGAAACTTAATTTTAAACTCATCTGCACACGGTTTCGATGATCCATGCCGTGCATAGTTCTCTACCACAAAAATGCGTTGTTGCAAAGATATCACCATTTTCACCACTTCGCACCATACACACCAATATCACTCTCTCGACTGCGCAATATCACATGAATGACAAGTCATTTGAAAACTTACTGTGCAGTATTTCGCGCCGAACCATGAAAGATGGAAGCGTCACGTGACTGCGTGAGTCATGCGATACTTTACCAGTCAGCAACGAGAACGTGGTCACGTGACATGACCAAATTCTCGTTTTTAATTCCAGACACAATTTCTGCGTTATCAACTGATCATCAGTCAGTGCTTTTACTCCAACACGAATAGTTTTGTTTTTTTTTTAACTGGAGTGAAAGCTATGAAAATTAAAAAGTTGTCTGTAGGATCATCCTACAGAAAAAAAAATTTCCCTCCATTTTAACCTACTAAACAATTTGCCCTACTAAATTCTCTACACTGAGATAACATTCCTACTAAATCTAGTAGGAAAACTACTAAACTGGCAACGCTGATCTTAGGTCAGTGAGAGAGGAAGAGGGAAGCGGTGGTTTATGAGTAAACAAATGAACGGGAGGCAAAGCGGGCTGATAGGATAACATGCCAAGGTCAGTCAATTACACACAGCCTTATCAGGCATATACAACAGGTGTTCACTACTAACTACAAAATGAATGGCCCTCTTCCTTTTCTTCATAGGGTGGGAAATATTGTTTCCCCTCACCACGATTTCTTTTTCGAATCCATACAACATCTGAAGAGAACTTTTTTATAACTTTAGGATGTATTGCTAATTTTAGGTTTTACATCTTCTTTGCTTTGTATCGTTAAGCATTTTTACTTTTTCAATAATTTTTCATTTCTTTTCATTATGAATGTCTGTCCTTTATGTAAAAATGTGTAATTCATAAATAAATAAAAACACCACATTCTAAAGACGCATTTCTAATACTTGTATGAGGATTTGCTTCAAAATAGGCGATCATATCAAAGTCATTAATGGTTCGCTATAATTGCCTTCTGAGATGACATTGATGTACACACCCTGTTTTTTGTAATCTGTTTATTACTCTTGAAATTGTGCAATGTATGACATTGGGTTGAAGAAATCTGGAATATTCGTGTGCAGCAGCATGTTAGTTTCTGTTGCATTCACCATAAATTATAATCATTTCCAGCATTTCCGCATTACTCTAGGCAGGCATTTTTGACCATTTGTATATGTCTAATGTGTGTGCATTAATACATTTGGTTGTGCATTACTGTTTTACTCTTAAATGTTACTAAAAAATAACAATGGAACTGTCCACTTGGGAGAGGTGTAAGGAAAAAATCATATATAGTAGAATGCTTCAATAAACTGTCTTAAAAAGATTTTGTTTTTCTAATTTTCTTGTGAAATAAAGAAATAAGTTACATAAAAACCATGGTGATTTAGGGATAAACATGGTATGTTCTACAAGTTTTCCATTGCATCCTCACTTTCCTAAAGCATTGTATTAACAGATTGTTGACAATTTTAATAGATTTGTAGGTATTTGGGTGGATCACTTCAAAATAAATACCCTGTATAAAGATGCGGCTTATAGTCCAGAAAATATTATAATTTATTATTACTTGTATAATAATTATCAGCATGTTGAATTTGTATAACATAATCATAGGAGCTTTATTAAGTTCATGAAGTTTATGCTGAAAAATAAGCAGGATTTAATAGAATACAGTACTAATCTCCAAATCTATCACCCGATATTATGCGAAAACATTAATTGGACACACAGATGCCGACTTATTGATCAAAAATATGTGCAACTTATTTATCAACGATTTGTACGCGTCATGCACTATTAAATAGAGACCTTTTTTTTTTTTTACTAGTTTCACCATTTATTCCCGGCTTTTTTCAAAGTGATAAGAAGAGGAAATTAAAACGCTTTTATACAGGATTGCGAACATAAGAATTGCTGTGATTGGATAGGATTATACAATTATCTGAGGCTATTATATAGGAATATGAACATAACAAATTTCTGTGATTGGGTGGAATTATACAAGTTGCATTTGGTCAATGATGAAAAATAGAGGCCTTGAAGAAACTGACTGGTTTTGCCATTTATTCCCAGCTTTTTCAAAGTCTTTCCTGGCTTTTTGCATAAAATATATTGACATTTTATACAAATATGGAGAAAAATAGTCGAGACAAAGGGCAAAAATCAGGACTGTCCTGGCAAAATCTGGATGTCTGGTCACCTTATTACTATGTACTTTAGTCATACATTATTCATTAGCACTTTTAAAATAATAATTTAATGTACATCACAATAACAATAATTTTATTACATGAATTAGGAATGGTTATTGCTATTACTCGATCATTAGTATCTCACGATATTATTGAAAAGACTTGGAATCCAAAACGAATAAATGTTCCAATTGCCCCTGCAACTGGTCTTTTCTTGGAGGATGTAAGATTTTCTCTGCTATACAATGAATTCCATTTATATTTAAAAAAAAAAAAAACAACTTAAAATTGCTATTATTGTTCATTTCATTCTATTCTATTAACAGCTTACTTATGACAAATACAATCAAGAATATGCAGAAAATGATGACTTAGAGCCTCTCACATGGGATAAATGCCAAGTAAGTTTAAAGACCACATTCATTTCTGTAATAACCTTTGCAATCAAGAAATTAAAATTTAGAATGCTGTTTGAAGCTTTTTATGAGGCGTGTTCAAATGAAACCCATTCGAGTCAAGTAGTTGTCGTAAGAAGGGAGGGAACAGGAAACACAAGCAAATAGAAAGAGTGGTATTTAATGAACAGTAGTGTAAACACATTTCTCAAAGAAGTCGCTCATGGAGTTTAGGCATGCATTACTCACTATTTGGTGAGACAGGAAATTCCATCCGTGACAAAAGATGTGGATTGCTGTTCGAACCAGTCTTTAACTGCTTCCTGCACCTCCTCATCGGGGTTGAATTGTTGTCCCTTAAGGAATTTCTTCAACGGCCCAAAGGGATGAAAATCACAAGGGGACAAATCTGGGCTGTAAGAAGAATGTTCGAGAACCTTCTCCCATTTCTTCTTGGCTAGTGCATCCATAACAACTTTTGTGACATGCAGGCATGGTTTGTCATGGAGAATGATCACTTCTGAAGATGGCATGCCAGATAGCTTGTTTTTGATAGCTCTCTTTTTTAGCAAGCAGAATTTCCCACTCCCAAACAGTGAGATGCGTGCCTAAATTGCGAATTTGCAGGCAGAAACTGAATTTTTTGTGAACCAGAGAATGCATGCAGTTTTATGCTCAGGTGTGAATTGCAAGACCCAGGACTTATCTCCTGTGACAATGCCATTCAGAAACACATTTTCCTCTGGTTGCATCACTGCAGATGTTGCGAACTGCATGCCATTCTGTTGTGTCTGTTCTGGTGTCAGACATTTTGGAATCCAATGCGAACAGACTTTGTTATCCAAGCTTCTTATGCACCGTGTCTCATGCAACTCCATAGGATATGTGAAAAATTTCACTCACTTCTTTCAAGGAAATGCAATGGTTTTCTCTGCTTGTTAATGGCTAGTGTTGCCGCTGATGCAGGCCACCCAGAACGCTGTTTATCGGCAAAGCTAGCTCTTCCTTTCCGAAACATTTTACACCATTTCCACACATTGGAATAGTCCAGACAGTCAGCACTGTAAACTTCTATCATTTTCCCATGAATTTCAGTGGGTTTCTTACCTTTTGTGAAAAGAAACCTTATAATAGCTTGCTGTTCTTCTACTGTAGACAATGTGATAGCAGCGGCCATTTATAAAATGACTGGTAGTACGTAATGCACGTGCGCAGTAAAAATTCCTGTTATGCAATGTCTGTGCATGTACTCAGCCTTCTTTTTGGCTATGTTAACTTTTACACAGCGACTTTTATACAGCGCAGGATACAAAAAGTTAACATAGCCCCCATTTATTTTCTTAACCGAAGCAGATATGTCAATTTTGATGAATCCAATGGATAGGAAGTTGTGGGTGCTCTATCCCATGGTGCACTCTTCATCATCCCAAATATGCAAATTAGGACACATTCAAATCCTATCTTAAAAACCGTAACAGATACACAAAAAATTCCAATTGAAGACTTGTTCAGCAGGAATTCTGAATAAAACAAAAAAAAAAAAAAAATTCCAAAATCCGATGAATGGATCACCAACAATCACAATTACAGTGGTCGCCACTTAATATGGCCACCTCGGGATCATGCTTAAGTTGTCACATTAACCGGTGGCTGTTTTAAGCGAGGTTACCAAAAGTACTTATTTTTTATCCAACAAGTCAAGCCTGTGTTTGTACTTACATATAATACATTATACATTATATTTTTTCCTGCATTTTTATGTAATATTATGAACGGATATATATTAGAGAAGGACGAGACACAAGAACCCTGGAATACAATAAATAATAGTTATTAATTAAAAATACAAATTAAATAAAAAAATAAGATATAATAAACAAAAATAATTAATCAAAATCAAAATAAAAAGCTGACGTTTCGGATAGAGACTATCTTTTATCAAAGCAAAAAAGGATAATTCTCTAAAAGCAAATAGAATATTAGAGAATTATCCTGAAGTTATGAAAGTTGTACTAACGGACGGGTTTATATATAGTTTGCATGGGGAATAGTAAGACGGTATCGGCTGAAAAACAAGAAGAGAACAAATGAGATTAATTAGAAGAACTGTTGGGATAGGACAGGATATGTGTCCCATATGTGTCATCCTATTGCATTTTTCTCGCCGCCCCCTTATTATTTCCTATTTGTCCTCCGTCCTGTCCTATCCCAACAGTTCTTCTAATTAATCTCATTTGTTCTCTTCTTGTTTTTCAGCCGATACCGTCTTACTATTCCCCATGCAAACTATATATAAACCCGTCCGTTAGTACAACTGTCATAACTTCAGGATAATTCTCTAATATTCTATTTGCTTTTAGAGAACTATCCTTTTTTGCTTTGATAAAGGATAATCTCTATCCGAAACGTCAGCTTTTTATTTTGATTTTGATTAATTATATCTTATTTTTTATTTAATTTGTATTTTTAATTAATAACTATTATTTATGTAATATTATGATATATATTTTCTTTGTAAGCTGTTATTGGGCTAATACTAGCCTGTTCCTTATAAATAAATAAATATAGACAAGTTTGTTTGCTTAAATAATCAGTTATACACGTACAGTATCTTATAAAAATAGTTTATTTAAAATATTATCTGATGTTTGTTTGACAACACTGCCTTCTTAAAAAATCATGAACATTACTTTGAACTTTTAAATAGTTATCCATTTTATTATAGCCACTCAAAAATAAAAGCCTCACCTTCTGGGCTTCACACAACTCTTCATTTTCTAACTTAAAAACCAGCCTTTTCCAGCAGTTATTGATGGCTGTTGGTGACACTTTTGACCAAGCAACAGAAAGCATGTGAACAGCATCAAGCAAATTTATTTTTTTAACAACTTCATTTGCTAGAAGTCAGCCATTACTGTCCTCGAGCATTTCTATGATCCTTTGGCGCATCTCATGCCTAAAGTAGGCCTTCATTGTCCTTATGATGCCCATATCACATGGATGCATTATTGAAGTTGCGTTGAGTGAAAGCCGTAGGATAGTTCATCAGGAACATGAGCATGGGCACTGCAGTTGTCAATTAGAAGACCAATTTTTTTTGTCTTCGCCTCTAAGATGCTTGTTCTATTGAGCTAGCCATTTAATCCACATCTCTGATGTCATCCATGCATTGGTAGACGATTCGTAAAGAGTTGGGAAAGTTTTTACATTTTTGAAGCAGCATGGATATTTTGACTTTCCAATGATGAGTTTTTCTCTCTGCCCCTCCAAGTTACAACAAAAAGGGCAGTGATGCGATCTTTGGCTGTTTTAAATCCTTTCCCATTTCAAAGGTGATCATTACTATATATCTGGTAAGGCCCTGAAATAAATTCCCGTCTCGTCGGCCCATAAGAGGGAAATGAAAAATGGATACAGTGGATACTATATTATAAGCGGAGTGTTCATTTATCCGGAGTAAGATGAGATGAAAAAGTAGAATTCGTGAACTATCTCTGAAAAAAGTGACCACATAAGCGAAAATTTGTTATATAGAAAACAGAAAATTCCGGACAGAGCTGTAGTGGCCATATTAAATGTGGCTACATTAAGCGGCGACCACTGTATTTGTAATTTATATACAGTCACAGTGCATAAATAATTTTACTCCAAAGTCTTCTGTATGCTGACACATGCCTTTTATTTGCTTTTCCTCATGAAAGTGAATGTTATTATGGTAATTTTTGGTAATTTCTGGATTTGCATGTTGAACATTCAAATGTCTTTGTGAAGTGCATAGGGAGGAAACTAATAAATTCAACATGTCATTGTTGGTGACCGTTCATAGGATTTTGGAAAAATTTCTTTTTGTTTTGTTCAGAATTCCATGCTGAACAAGTCTTCAGTTGGAATTTGTGCAAATTGTATGACTTGAAGAGATTTCTTGACCGCACGTTGTTGGTAAATCAGCATTTGCTGACCATCTGATCTGTCGGAAATATGAAAAATGGAAAAAATTTAGAAAATATTGAAATATTCAGGTAAAAAGGGGAAAACCATAACAAGACATAGAATATCCAATTAAATTTTAGTAAATATTTGATTTTATCAGTGATTTTATATGATACTTTCCCATCAGGAGCCATTGCCTCTTTTAATGAGGCTCCTGGTAATTTACTTTAACAGACAGTTGTGAACTCTGACTCTGCAGATGATAGTTTTATTGAAAAGCATTAGCCAATTTAATTAAAGTCTCTTTTAATGATTTATATCAGATTCTCATTTGTTTCACTCTGTTTTTTCAAGCAATACAAGAACCTTTATTATGTTTTTAATTTCCTTGTAATTATCGTTATATTTTTAGGAAGACCTTGTAAAATTTAAAGAATATCTCATTTCTTCTATAGCCAATGCAGAATTACATAATCATAAGTAAGCAAGTTAATATAAATTTTTTTTACATTTCTGAAAAAAAAAAGTCGAGTCACTTTAATATGACCACCAGTTAATATCCAGAATAACAACTATTTGCAGCTCGAACAGCGGCTAGACGGGCTGGGAGAGACTCAATGAGGTGCAGTAATGTATTCACAGGGATATTGATTCATGCTGATTGCAGTTCAGTTGGCAGCTGTTGGAGGGTGGAGTGAATAACCTGATCGAGGTGATCCCATAGATGCTTGGTTAAGTTCAGGGAATTTGGGGGCCAGGGAAGTACAGTAAAGTGTTCCTCATGCTCTTCTAACCACTCGTGTACAATTCCATCTGTATGAGATGGCACATTGTCATGCTGAAAGATGCCATCATATCCAGGCAAAACAATGTCCCTGTATGGGTATACATGGTCAGCAAGGATTGATACACACTTAAATCAATTCATATTGCCATCCACAATGATGAGTGTGCCCAGAGAATATCAACGGCATCTGCAAGTGTTTGAAAGGTTAGGTTAGGTTTTCTGACGTTTCTCGCCATATGTGCCAACATCTATCCATTCGATGGAGCAAAAAAAGTGATTCTATGTACCTTTTGCCAATCAGTGGATGTCCAGTGTCAGTACTGCTGTGTGAATTCTGGCCTCTGCTGCCAATGCACAGTCATTAGCATAGGTGCTGTCATCATCCGTCTGCTGCGGAGCTCCATGGTTCATTTGGGCAGTAAATTGCTCCACTGTAGCATGCCAATTTGCTCAAATGCACCATTGCAACTGCTACTCCCCTCTTTGATCTATCACTTGTGGAACATGACAATTTCCATGTTGTTTATTTTCTATAGTGCCATTTTGCTATGCGTGGTACACTTACCACAGCAGCACGCAAACTAGTTAACAAACTCCGCAGTTTCTGAAATCTGCTCTCAAAAGCTAGTAAGCTTTTTATGTCTGATAAATCAGTCCGTTTCTGCATTGTAACAATTGAAACGTTTTTCGAATGTGTACAGCACAGTGTTGATGTCACATCATTTATTTAGTGCCTTCTGTGATTGGTTATTTAACGCTGACATCACAAATAGGAGGTGGTCACATTAATGCAACACGACTGTTTAATGGCCATTTCATGTTAAATTGTCAAAAAATATTTCTGAGCTACCATTTTTTCTTAACATAAATTTGTTTAGAGTGCACATATTTCATGTTGTTGAGCATATTTTTTATAGCATTTATCAAGGAAAACCATCTTGATTTATATGTGATTTTTTTTATTTGGACCTGGCATATGCTATTAATCTTTATTAGGTGTGTCCATGTTTCAGATGAGACTTAACATGATGTCTCATTTGCTGAATGGTACAAAAAGAAAATACCAATGACTGCTATAATGAATTTAATTCTCAAAAACCAAAGTAACATGAAAGGTTAATTCTCCAAGTATTTACAGACATTTGATGTGTATACCTTTTGTGATATGGCAGACGTCTAGATGATAGTCCAGCTCTTGCCAAAATCTTGATTATTTGAGTCGCTGCTCCACTGCTATAGATCCTATAGAAGCTTGGATATGAACTCCTTATCTTTCACATAACCCCAAAGGGAAAAAAATCATAAGGATTTAAGTTGGATGACCTCGTCAAGGGCGGGGGGGGGGTAAGCAAACCATCAAAGGCTGGCATAATTTTGATCCAACACAGCCAATCCAGCTTTATGGAAGGTTCTGGTTGAGGTTACCACATACTTGTTATGCCCAAGCACAGGGCACAGTTCTTGCTGCAAAATGAAGTTTAGTACCTCTTCTCCCAACTGTAGCAACAAGCACTTGAACAGCATGCCAAAGAAGGTGAACTATAAGACTGTGGACTCCGTAAAGAACAAAGGCCTCTACACACTGCACTTGATTATGACACAGGAAGACACTTATCTTTGGATTATCACATTCATATTCCTGTGTGGCATGTGGATTTCCCATGTCCAAAAACCTCAGATTATGCCTGTTTACTATGACCTATAAGTGAAACCTAGCTTTATCAGTGAGTCTATGCTTGCAAATCCATATAGAATTCTCTCAGTTTTGGTTTGTTGGTAAATTTCAGCATTTAAACCATGTGAAATATGCTAAGCTTGAACTGCCGATACAATACAGGGTGAGGCAAAAAGATGTTAACACTATGTATACGGGAGACAAAAAAATTTTTTTTTTATGTAGATTAAAACATGGCGTCCCAATATTCCATAGAGGAACGAAGGAAGATGCTGCCTGGATGGAGGTCTTTCAGTCCCCAAGCATCGTACAAGAAAAACTCCGGGCCTGGGCTGGACAGGATGCACCATCGCGCCTGACAATTGGTAGGTTCTACGGTGTCCGGACAGGGCCCGTTCAAGACGATTGCAAGGGGAACAGCGGTAGAAAAAGATCTGTCCGAACTGAAGAGAACATCATCCTTGTCCAGGCAGAGATGGTAGCTAGCCCAACCAAGTCCACGCGCAGACTTTCTCTAGAAACTAACATCTCACAAAGGTCACTTGGTAGAAGTTTGCATCGTGATTTAGGAATGAAGCCATACCACTTGCAGATCGTGCAGCAGCTCACAAACACGAACAAACAAACACATGTGAGTGCTGCACAAATTCTCTTAGAAATGGTGCACATGGAATCTGATATTCTGTTCATGTTTCTGACGAAGTGACATTCCACATCAGCGGTCGTGTGAACAAGCACAACTGTGTCATCTGGGTGACCGAGCACCCGAAGGAAGTTCGAGAGCACATGCGGGATTCCCCCAAGGTGAACATTTGGTGTGCCATGAGCAAATTTGGAGTGATTGGACCCTTCTTTTTTGAAGAGACCGTCAGGGGAGAGAATTACCTTGCCATGCTCAGCACGTTCATAGAGGAGAACGTACCACTTGCCATTTTCCAGCAAGGGTACTTTCAGCAAGACAGTGCCCCTGCCCATTACAGTCTAATTGCTCGAGATTACCTGAACAACACGTTCGGTAGACGCTGGATTGGTAGGGGTGGTCCTCTCCGATGGCCCCCCACGTTCTCCCCCAACCTGTTGCCATGCGATTTTTGGCTGTGGGGCATGGTCAAGGATCGGGTCTACACCAGCAAACCTCGCAACTTGGATGATCTGAAACACCGTATCACTCAAGTCATCGCTGGTATTCCTCCCCAAATGGTCCACAGGGCCTTACAAAACAACAATGGACAGACTCTTAAGTGCACTGAGAAGGATGGGTGCCAAATTAAAACCCTATAACCAAATCACTGCCTTGAAAGTGATTAAAACACATTTAATGTTAACATGTTTTTGCCTCACCCTGTATAATTAATTAAATTCCAAAATTGAAAACAGTTAAGATCATTTGAAAGTAAATATGTTAATAGACCTTCCTTGTAGAACAGATCAGTGTGTCTTAAAGTCCTCTAAAAATAAGAGTTTTTGCTTAGATTCGATAATCACTTGCATAATATGCGCTACATTGTTGCTTGTGGCATGATACATTGACTTCCTGCGTAAGTCGCATGAATGTTTTCCATCATTTTTTGCTTTTCCCCTTTGCATAAGCAGCCTGTCTCCTCACACGGTAATATTTCTGATGTGAGATATTGTAATGTTGTGATGGCAAGTTGTTTCTTTTGCAAATTTGGTGCACAAATGTGACTGAATAATAGTTACCGATGAAGTTTTTGTGTATTCTAATACAGGTTAACCCTATTAACTCGAATCAATAGGGGACCAGATTAAAAGTTCAACTTAACCAGTTGAACAAAAACGAGAGTATTGATTACAATTGGACCCACATCTAAGAACTCTGGATAACAGAAGCTGCTTATAATAGCCTCATTTCATTTCCCCGAATAAGTGTAAACTGCACTTATAAGAGCGCTCCACAAAGAACAAAAACAAAGGTTAATTTAAAAACAAAAAACATACCACAGGGTCCTGGTTAAGCAATAAGGTACAGTATTTTAATTGCCGACACATTTTGATTTACATCATCTTTACAGGCTACACAGCTACAAGGTTTTCTTGAAAACAAGTGAGGGAATTTATGAGACACAGAAATACATGTCCACCAATTAGAAACTCTGAATAGAGAGCTAAACGTGGCGTCGTCAGTGTCCATTCTGGAATCAGTTTACAATGTCCATGATTAGGTCTTTTTCAAAAATTTTCAGGTGGCATTTTCTTATCTCCACGCTTCGTAGATAAGGCTCTATTCTGGGTTTTTGACCTTCAAAATTGTCATGGTTTCATTGATCAGCAATTTTAATCAAATGGTCCGCAAAAGCGGATTTACCATCATTGTTAGTCCACGATCATCTGTGTTCCTTGAAGCACTCAGCAAAAGAACCTCTCATGCATCCCACATAATGTGAACCGCAATCCGAGCGCATGAACTTGTATACTCCGCAACCCTAGAAGACATCCTCGTCATCATCTGGCTTCTTAGCATTTAGTATGTGCTTGCTGATGTTCTTAGTACTGAAGGTAATAATGCCCAGTCCATAATTTTGGAAAACGTTCGTGATCCTATTTATCGATGGGCCACTAACATTGAAAGTCACAAAGTCTTTTTGCTTGTCAGCATCATCTACGCTAGTGCATGTTAAGGAATTTAAAAAAATAAATTAATTAATCTCCTTTTTTATAACATTGAAATTAAATAAATATAGAATTTATTGTTTAGAATTTAAGGCCATCATTCAAAAAAAATTCTTTTGCCTCTATGTAAGTGAAGTGTATTCCATTGAGGATGATGAAATGTCACGTTTTATTTTAAAGGGTGGAAACTGGAATAAACACCCATTTCCTAATGTTATTAGATAGAACTTAAACACATAGTAAATGAAATACATGTACAGTCGAACCCGCTTATAAGAGACTCGAATAAGAAATTAGAACTTATCACTTTACAAAAAACAAGACAGTTATTCAGGTAAATGAAAACTGGCCATTATAAAAGTAGTGGGTTTTTTTTCTATCTGAAGTTCTTATGTGCAGTTCAACTACACAAGAGGTGAAATTTCCACTAATTAATGCTTCAGGAATATGGGACCAAGAGTTTAGTTTGACTTATCAGAGTTCAAATTATTCAGATTAACCTGTATATAGTAAACTTTTTCCTTCACATGCCACAATTTGTGAAATTACAGATTTTTCAGTGTTGTCTAATGAAACTTTGAGAGCTAACCATTCATGTTATTGCAGTTTTTTTGAGAAATAAATTCACCGTGTCCACACAGTCCAATCACCAAATCGCCAGTGGCGATTGTTTAGTTGAACTATCACATTTGGCAAACATACTTGGCTAATTCTATTTATATGGAAAATTTTTATTTAACTTTAGATTTAAAAAAGTCACATTGACTTAATAACCTCAAAAATGAGATTATCATGCGACTCGAGCATTCTCGAGAAGATGTGACATTTATTTGTCAACAATACGATCGTTTCGAACAGCATATCCTATGAAAATAAAATCGCCAATTTTTTAAATGTGATAACTCAACAGGAAAAAAAGAAAGACTCCAATATTATTCAGTTATCAGAGTGAGATTTTAGATAAATGTTATAAAATACGTGGCAAGAACTGTCACATAGAAACATGGTGGTTCCAGAAATAGGAGTGGTTGATACGAAAATTTTACAAAAAATAACTGATGCTCAGATTTGAATATCTTCCAGAAATAAATAATATTGACAGTTTTCGAAAACACAAAAATGATAAAGATCATAAAACAGCCGTAGAAGTGAAAACTTTATTTAACTTTGTTTATTGTATGCACTAAAAGCACCGTTTTTTCCTGTGATTGATAATTTTAAATTTGACTAAAGATGTGGAATTCTGGCTTAAAGAAGATCACTGTTGGCTAAAATATTTAAACTTTTTTTTTTTGGTTGGATCAAATCTTTCAATCAATTTTTCACCTACTTTCCTTTTGCTGACACGATTCGTTTCTGGTGACAATTTAGTCCACTACAACAATTTTCACCCACTCGCGATAAAAATTTTAAGTACTCAGCGGCCACTGATTTCATTATAGTCGTCGTTGGTGTGTTTTCTTTGTGAATTAGCCTGTAGTTCACAAAATGATGGACTCAATATAATAATAATCATCTTTATCTCTTGAAATATAGATTGTATATGAATAATCTACATACGTATACAGAGAGGAGGTTCTAATCATTGGCACCGTAATGTTCGAGATTTTTGAATGAATTTCTATCTCAACAATGATGGATAGGTTGAATGGGGAATGAAGACCTGGCCCTCGAGATCACGTGATCTCGTGCCATGTAATTTTTTACCATTGGGCTATGTGTACCACCTGTACTAACAACTCTGGCAGGCCTGCAAAACTCATTAACACAAACACTTCTCATGTGGAACGAGTTCGGCTACAGTTTAGATATTTCCCATGCAGTAGGAGGGAGCCACATTGAACATTTATAACGTTTATTTGTAACTTTAGAACACCCTCTCATATTTTGTAAGTAGATTATTTATACAGGGTGTACCTAAACTTAGTGTACGAGCTTGGAGGGGAGATAGTATGTGTGATTCTAAGCAAAAAAGTTCATATGAACGTGGGTCCGAATTTGAACGATAACCGAGACATGAACAGAAATAAAAATACTACCACCAAGATCAACAAGTTAATAACTCTGGTTCTCTAACGCCTAGGATAATGAAACTTGAGGGAATAATAGGGTACATAAAACTGTGTATACCATTAAAATTTGATCGACTTCCAACGAGTAGTTTCCACGTTACGCAGTCAAGATCAAATATGTGCTGGGTAGTATTTGCATGTGAGCACTGGTAACTGAATCATCTGCAATTCCACGAAATAATTCCATGCTTGAACATGGAGATGATCCCCTCAATTAATGGCTAGAATATCTTTCAATTCATGGATAAAAGCTTTGGTGAAATTAATCCTCAAAGAAGACTCTTTCCATTCAAGCTTTGCTGCTCTGCATGTACTTGAACGGTAACTACTTCATGTCGAAAACTAGTGAAACAGTAAGGGAAGCAAGGTTTTCTAATCTTAAGCAGCTCTAACTTCTCCAATCTGTACAATGGAGTTTTCACACACAAAAAATACTCACATGGACTGTACATTGTTTGAACTCCTGACGTCTGCTACTGCTAGATAATGTGTGGTCTGGAACCATCTTGTAACAAAGGCAGTTAATAGAATCATATCTGTTAACAGTCATGCTGAACAGGCTTATTATTCAGACCAAGGTGTGGCACACAGAATTATAAGCATCTAGATGAGGCAATGAACCATCAATGAAGATACAAAGAGGTAACAAACTAATATAAGCTTGTCATCAAAGCTGCAACAAGACATTGTAACACTTACTGCCAACATTTGTAAACTATGGCATCTAATTAATAAAAACACATGTACTAGGAAATCAACTCACAGGAAACTTGAATACAAGATGCATCTAAAAAGTTCGGTGAATGGATGGATATCTCAAAAGCAACATGAGGTAAAAATGCAGCCACGTGCATGAACAGGGAGAGTGCAAGAAACGGACGCTATGGGCAGTCGAACAGCATGTGTGCGAAAACTCACATCAAATGGAAATGGAGCAACGGATAAACAAGAAGTTTTGTTACAAATTGGGAAAAACTGCCACAGAAACGCATGCAATCTTGGTCCAGTATAAGGAACGGACCAAGTGGAAAGTGCAGTCTGTTGCATGACAACACATACCCGCACACTGCAATCCGAGTATGCAACTTCTTGGTCCAATACTGTAACTGTTATCGCACATCCACTGTAATCACCTGATCTGGCGCCTGCAGATTTCTCTTTGTTCCCTCGCCTCAAGGGGGTCCTGAAGGGCACAGGTTTTGAAGATTTACCAGATATCCGACGACGTGTGTCATCTGCGCTTCAATCAATCCTAAAAGAGGCCTTCACTGACTATCAACGATGTCAAAAGTGTATTTTGTCCACGGATGTTACTTTGAGGGTGAATAAAGGCATTTTGTTTCCATGTTTTCTTTTAACTGTTTTACGCTTCCATTCACCAAACTTTTTTAGATGCACTTTGTAGATTGGCATAACTTGGAGACAAAACAAGGTGCCTCTCTTGGTATGCCTATTCCACTCCCAAAACAAGTTCACCTATTCTTGGTGATCTTCCATTGACTATTCCTAGTGTCACACAATTACAGAAGATGATTAGTACAATGAAAATACAGGTTTAACTTATTCATAACCTCACATTAGTGCCAGGCAAATTATTGCGTAGTCTTCAGGCATTTAGTATCTTGTACAATTTGAGATTTATGTAAGACCATTGTTAATTCTGGAAGGTTCCAACTATGGCAAAAATAGCAAACATTGTAATGGATTTCAAAGGCAGCAATACAAATATTTTATGTCAAAATTACAAAACACCTCAAATATTGTACATAATTTTTAATCAAAACCTCTTTAAGCATTAAAAGTTTTTTCATTCTGTACAAATCATAAAAGGCTTTATTGTCTAATAGTAAGTGAACACGTAGCGATTTTGTCTACTGTTGGCTAAAGGTTAGGCCAACTCGATTTTGAATCTTAAAGAATGTTAATGAGAAATAAGTTTTCGTCCTTGCTCTGTGTTTTTATTAAAATGTATGTACATCTTATAATGGCATTTATAACTATTATAAAATAGTTTAAAAGATGAGAATTGTGAAAGAGTGAACAAATCATGTCGCTATCGCAAGACTGTTCTTATCATTGCTGTCATATTTTGGTTTCTATCATCCAGTGATATCAAAATACATGTGCAGTAAGGCATTTTTATCACTTCCAGCGAAATGCCCCCACCTTATTCTAGATCACCTTGGGTTTTTTTACCCATAATGATTTTATCTCTAGTCCTTCATGGTTATCGTATAAGGAAACAATGGGGAGGACACACATGCAATTAAGAGATCTGGACTCTGGAGAAGTTACGGTAAATGACTGAAGTTTCTTCGTGGTCCTTAAACCACTGCTGAACCAACCATAGTTCAAGAAGCTGTCAGGCAACAATATTCAAGTAGTCAGAGAACACCTCTGATCCATGAGAACATCAGCAGGTCCTTAGTTGTCATCTTCATGAGGCTTCTGCCAAACCTTCTGCTAACAGGTAGAAATCAATGTGCCTCATCATTCATAAGACCACATAACCCTTCTTTCAAATTTCCTGTTCTTTGCAGAAATCATCGTTTTTCGATGTGGATCCGCTGTAATTCCAGGCACATGGTTCTACCCAACAGGGATCAGGAACAGCCTTGCTTAAAAGTTATCAACTGTTGATTAGACGCTTGTTGTACAGTGGATATCCTATTAAGGAGTCTTAAATGATGGCGGTCTCACTAATGATAGATTGTCTTCGAGTCACAGTTACCCCTTTTTAGAGAAAGATTGTGGATCATTTTTCCAATCATTGAATATGCTGGATATTGCACCTTTCAAGAATCCATTCAGCTGCTTTGTTGTTTCAATCATGGGTCCAGGTAAAAATATTATTATTATGGATCAAATTGCAGTAGCCTCACTGAAGTCCTGCTTAAAGGTTTCAAGTACAGGTTTGAAAACGCAACCCCAAACCATTTTGCAAAAAAACAGATTAAAACAAAATTCACGTGTTTCACAGACATTTCTAATTCACTGACCAACGTGTTGGAAGTAACGCTGTGCCAAAAAAAAAAAAAAAAGTTTTTGCTGTTTAAACCCAAGCTTTTATTATTTAAATGGGTTCATTTAATGAGAAGCAATTTTGACTATTTACAAATGCCAGAAAACAGGAGTTAACCAAATGAAATTAACAGCTGCAGAAACTCTCCAATTTTTGTGTGCTATATACATCTCAAAAATGTTTGGCAAACATGGAAATCTCATGTGGAGCCTGCCTCACTAGCTTGCTTACTAGTGAAAAGCAAAATTAACTGCAGACGGTAATCATGGGGCTGACAATTCTGCAACCTTGGATTACAACTCCGATATTTGCAGAGCTATAAATTGGGTAGCACTGAAGTTTCTGCATGGGGCTTCCGCCATAGTGACAAGGGGAAGTTACAATTTTAAACTAGCTATCCAAAAAATATAACCAAAAAAACTTGACTATAATGTCTAAATAAGAATCTATAGCCAAAGTTGCAAATTCAAAGTTAAAGATTTTCCATGATTCTGCATGGAAATATTAAATTACAGTATTTATGTAGTGAATTTTTTGACAACAGTTTGAAATCTTATATTTGATTTGGAAAAAAAAAAAAAATCTAATCACTTAATGAATAAAATTCTGTAATCTGAGCAACAATAAACAGATACAAAAACCACACTGGCAAGAAATTCACTATAGAAATACACTGGTATTCACATTTTTAAGGGCAGAACGAGACCCTTCCACACATCAGATCAGCACCAAACTTGGTAAGGCCATTCAATAGGTCCTTTAAATACACAGGTGGAAGCACCACTGGTGATAGGAACACACTTCATTGATTTTGCCACACAGGTCATAGTGCACATGCCATAAAGAACGTTTTTTTGTTTTTTTTTTAAACTTCCATTGTCAATTGGGCCTTCGATAATTATTGCTAATGGCTCATTGTATCAATTTTAGAGAGCGAAATGACTGGACAATTGGAAGCAGGCCAGTCTCGTGTTGAAGTGTCCTCGATTGCTGAACGTGTCAATTAGCGTCATTTCAGGACCGTGGATATGGTTCAACACTATGGAAACACCTGCAGATGCTTTAGTCAGGGTCGTCCAAGGGTCACCAGCCCAGACAAGATTGCTACCTTGCTCTATCTACCCGTCAGAACAGGTGAAGCACAACCAGGGACATCGTCAGATGTCAGCAGCCACTGGGGTTGACTCCATGCAGTTGGCCTGTATGCTCAATGAGATGCATCCCATTGAGCCAGGGATCAATAGGGAACAATTGGCTTGGTGCACCAAACATGCCGCATGGACAAGAGTCCAGGTCATGTTCTCAGACGAGTCCCTGTACGGCCTGGGCTCCGATCCCCAACGTGTTGACATCTGGAGAAAACAGACTGTTATGACGATGATAATGTGGGTGGCCTCATGATGGGTTCCCATACACCGCTACAAGTCTTCAACAGAGGAGCCATAACATGCCAGATATACCAGTATAGCGTCCTGCGACATCTCTTCAGGTAGGTCCAGATTTCCTCTACATGGATGATGTCAGTTCGCATCAGGCTGACATAGTGGACTACCTGAAACATGAAGGCATCCAGGGCATGGATTGACCTGCATGTCCCCAGACCTAAACCCCATTGAGCACCCATGGGACACTTTGAAACACTTGTGGTATCACCTCTGCGAACATCATTTATCCAGGAATCGGATGCCATCCCCCAACCACTGTTGGATATCCTGGTTTTGAGCATGCCCTGTGCTGCACGTTCCTGTACTACAAAACTAGAGGGGAGGGAGTTTGCTATAAATTTTTTTTGTCGGATGTCCTTGCACTTTTATGTTATTCCATCCATAGCAGTGCTACCCTTTTTGTTTACATGACCATGGCTTTCAAGATATTATTAGGCCTCTGCATAGTCTCATTTCAATGCTTTCCTTCATGTCAGCAGAGAATGGTAGAGAGGAATCATTAGGGAACTCTAATGGAGATTTCAAGGTTCAATTTTAAGTCTGATAAAGTAGTATGAGGACTAGAGTATCATGTAGTTCTTTATTCCTGAAGAGTGCCGAACTAGCCACAGAGATAAACAACTAGCGGTCAAAAGTTTAAAATGCTTCGGCACGTGATTTCAAGCCTGAGAACAGCCTTACAAGGTTTGTTGCTGATCAATGTGCAGAAGTGTTCCATTCTATAAATCCCTTAATTTATGGATACCTGTATTAGTTTGGTTGCCATGGAAAACTATCTGAATCCAGTATTTTCAGTTTTGCAAATTTGGCTGCAGAATCATATTCAGACTTGCAACAAATTCTAACTACAACTCATGACCCTCCTTGTTAGATGAAAAGTTGTTTTGTTTGTTTTTTTTAAATCTAATGAAGGGTGTCATGATCTGTTGTTAAATGTATGTTTATTGCATTAAGAACATTTATAAATAAATGCTCTGCAAAATTATAGTGTCATTAGTGGTTATTTCTTAAACCAATCAAAGACACCATTAATCGACTTTCTCCACTGTTCAAGGGTTAACGACTAAATAAGTCTCTTATTAAAATTTTATTTTGTATTGCTTCATTATAGGACCTACTTTGTTTCTCTAGAGCAGTATAAACTATAACTGCACTTTTTAATAACATTTATATTTCCTGCAATAAATGACTTAATTTGATTTACAGAAATTATTATAAAATGAAATATATTAGCGTAGTCTCATTTTAGAAAAACATTCTTATATGAAATCACTGCCCTGATAGACTCTCGTCGTATTTATTAAAAAAATTATTACACACAATCAGTTTATTAAGTATTCAGAAAATAGTTTTGCATTTACTGTAGGTCATTGTTTTCCTTTTTTTATGAAAGGAGTTTTCAGATATTGCACAATCAAGATAAACTATTACAAGCATGGGCATTTTTATCAACTCTGGCTCAAATATTTATTTATTTCCTAGGCAGATGCTACCCAATGGATATACTGTATTTGAAAATAATTGTTAATTTCATACATACTTATTTTATTCCGTTAATGTTAAATTCATTCTTAATATGCGACAACTCAAACAAAATTTCCACACAACACTTGAAAAGGGATGCTCAAATTTTGGATATAAGGTCACCATGGTGTGAAGAAAAATTTGCTCTGGCCATCTTTTGTTATTAGGTTCCTAAACCCTAAGAAAATCACAATTACAGGGATAACATTCCTACAAACAATTCACAAACCCATTTAAAAAAAAAAAAAAATGAGAAAAACACAAAATGCAATTCATTATTATTTTTAACCATCACCAAAGCTCTATTGTTTTTGTTTTCAATTACAGCATGATGAACTGGCTAAAACTAGTGTCAATGTATACGTGGGATGTTATGGAAGAAAACCAGTCACGGCAAACCATCTTAGGGTTGTTAAATTTTTCATTACAAGAACTGAATAAGGCAACAGATTTATCTAAACCATGTCGTAGTTATCCAAGATGAGAATATAGTGCATTACATAAAATCATTTAACAAGACTGCTCCTGCATCGAAGTCAACAGATGAAAAAGTAATATAGCAATTTACGTATCATTTTCATTTGTTAAAGTAAATTTATTTTGTGAAGCTAAGACTTATTTACCGTAGTCTATATGAATTTGTTAATTTCCTGAAGAAATAAAAATTTTCCAAAAAGAAAACAGTCACTTTATAAATTTTTTTATGAAAGCAGTAATCTTATAATTCTATATTTTTATACATATACATCAATGCAATACATAATTCATAGAAGCTTTTATTTCAAATTTATATCACTGGAAGATCGGGGCTACAATTCATTTTCTACATGAGTTTTGGATAAGGACTAAATCTACAAAGGACTACAGTGTTAGCACAAAGATCTATCAACACTTTCACACAAAATGATAAAATTAAAAGGGAGAAAAAAAAATTAGGAAGGCCGAGGAAGAAAATAAAAATTACTGGCTGCCTACAGTCAGAGGTGCATGACAGGATGTGCACTGTACACAACAACAACAACAAAAAATCCATTTAAAACTGCTTTTTAGAAAAAAGTATCATATAAAGATTTAATCACTAAACTTCTGCAGCAAGCAAAATTAATTTGTTCATAGTTTTTCTTGCAAAATAATAATTACTTGCTACAAAAGATATAGCTCCTGCCATTCAATACCTGTAAAGGGCCCCCTGACTGTGTACAACTAGTTTTATAAAGCATCTGACAAAATAAAATTTTTAAACATAAAATACAAGAATCGAAATTATATTATAAAAATTCTCTTAAGAAACTCAATTTGTGCTGATTATTTGCACACAGTACAAGAACATAGTGAGGAGGAGGAAGAGGAAAAAAATTAAAAATGGAATTAAAAATTTTCAAAGATGGAAAACAAATACACATTGCTTTTTCTGTTTCCTTTCTGCAAGAATATAAACGACAATTCAAACAATGAATATTGCCACCCTCTTCCCTTCCCTGGTATCTTCCATAACCCCTTGCAAAATTTAAAATTTTTTCCTTCTTGCCCCACACCCCCTCCCCACACAGTAAAATTTAAAAGAAGATTAATTAAAAAACAAAACAAAACAAAAAAACAACAAAAACAAAACAAGAGAGAGACATGCATGGCAATTCATTTTTTCATATCTTCTATTCAATTTCTAGATCAACTTAAAATAGCAGAGAAGACATAAACAGGGAAGAGGATAGAGATATAGAAGTACACAGGAAAAAAATAATAATAATACCAAAACCAAACAGCTTGAATGCATTGATCTTCAAAGAAACAACTTTATTGGATGAAAAAAGGGGCAAGAACATAAATAAGGTTTCAAATTAGAATTCAGGTAAAATTCTCTACGGAAATAAACTGAAAACAGTTAAATGAGAGAGAAAAGGAGAGAGAGGAGGGTGGGAGAAAGAGAAAAATAATTTAATAACAGTTCCAAACCAAAGGTATTATCATGTGATACTAACACCCAAATAGAACCGACAGCTCTAGTTAGCTTTTCAGCGTGCACTAAAGAGAACACACACAAATTTTCGTTTTAAAAAGACTACATATAATAAAGCAATTAAAGAAATTCAGACTGATGATAATAATGAACCAACCTCTTTGGCTCTTAACTGCCTTTCATACAATACAAACATGATAAAATTTAATTCCACTTATTTTTTCTTTTTTTTTTAGAGATACTGAAAAGAAAGACTAAATCAAAAGAAAAACATACATGCGTATCACCCCAACAACTACAAAGAAAATATAAAAAATCATAATAAAACTGGAAATAAATCTATAGTGCAAAATGTTATAGGCATAAAAACAAAATATAAATAAATAAAAAAAATCAATAAATAAAAAAGTTCACGGTTAAATAAATCACATTGGGGAAGGTCAACAAAAAATAATACAGAAAAAAAAAAAGGTCTAAATTTAGAAATTATTTTTTTTAAAATTTTACTATATAAAATGAGTACTTTTATACCACAGAATGATTTTGTGCACCTTAACCACATTAGTTTTTGTTACCAGAAGCTACAGGCATGCCCGAGCATAATCACTCGCAGACCCGAGTCTAGACCCTCTTCTGGTATTGTTTGATTTAAGTGGTATCCCTGCTGGTGCACTTTGATTTCACAAGTAATAAAAGCTTTGCACAAAATACATTGTAGCTAAATTTGACTAAATTTAAATAGCAAGCTTTTTAAATTTTTTTTTTTTTTTTTTTACTCATATATATATTTATATATATTTAAAGTTTTTCTTCTTCAAATCTGATAAATGTAAAAAATAAAATAAAAAAAATTCTCTTTTCCATGTTTTAATGACATGAATATTTTGATAAAGGTTTGCCAATCCCTGGCCACACATATATATATATTTAAAAAAAAAATAAAAATAAAAAATAAAAAAAATTAATGAATATTTTTTTTGTACCCGATCTCAATTTTAAAATTTGCCGACCTTTCTCGATCTTTAATGGCAAAAGGTTGAAGGCTATGTTACATACAACAGTCTGTTCAATGCTCGATGCTTGTCATGGTTGACTTTAAACAGTTTGTTGGGTTTTTTTTTTGTTTTTTTGGGTTTTTTTTTTGGTTTTTTTTGCGTGGGAGTTTTTCCCATTTGTATTTTTCCCGTAATTACATTTATAAAATGAAATCAATAAAATAAATTCCACACTTAAAGCAGCAAAATAATCAAAAATGGTGGATGCCACGAGTCTCTTGGCAATAAATTTGAACACTCATTGCTCTTCTTTCTTACACAATTTACAGAGGATGATCCTAATGCTGTGTTGATAAGTATCTCAAAATAATCGATTAGGATTAAATGAAATTTGTAGTGTTTATTGTTTCAACAAAAAAATAAAAGGACAACTTAAACTGGAATGCCTTTTTCTTCTGAGCAAGATATGTTTTTTGAATATTTTTTTTAATTTTTAGATTTTTTTTTAAATTTTTTTTAATTTTAAATTTTTTTTGGTTAATATTTTTTTATATTTTTTTTTTCATTTTTTTGTAACTTTTTTTGGTTGAAATATATATATAATTTCATGCTTGTAAAACTAACTTTTTAAACTATTCTCGATGTACAAAAATTATCAACACTTTCAGAAAAATAGAAATATGCTCTAGTCTGTGTGTTAAGGAGTTGTGATAAGACAACATTTGGACGATCATTATTATTTTTTGTCACTCAAGTAATAAATGACAAACAGCAAGAAAAGAAATATTGACAAGAAAACAGGGAAGGGGAAACTAAAGATTAAAAATAAGAAAAAAAAAAAAAAAAAAGAAAGAAAGACAAAAAAATAATAACAGACCAAAAAACAAAGTATTATAAAAACTAACGCACAAAAAAAAACAAAAAACAAAGGGGTGAGAAAACTAACTTCAACTCTAAATAATACACAACCATTACAACATCATTCATTAGCAATCATCAAAATGAGGGAGGGGTGCAAGTCCTGTGTTTGAAGAGGGAGGGAGGGGCATTTTCTCCCATTTTTCTTTACAACAGTATAAAACATGAAAAAAATTAAAAGTTTAAACCTATAAAAAAATCATCCCTAGTTTTGTATTTTTTTCCCTTAAGTAAATGAATTCCTTTCTTCATGATATTTGTTTCGCTTAATGAGAATGCTAGCTGCTCTCCATTTTTATTTAAACAGGCATATTTTCTTCCCCCCCCTCTTGATCTGTCTCCCACAACCTACACTCTCAGACGGGGGACTGATACACAGGGGTTGATGCTGGGCATGGCTTAATCTCGAGCGCAATTCGACATGTAGACCATAGGGTTGTAAAATATATATGATAAAATGTATGGATCTGTTTATAATATATGATACTCATGCTATTTCTGCACAACACTCACTGTTAATGATGAAAGTTTTCATTTGATTTTCTTCATTCTTGATTATTTTAATTTTTTTTTAATCCTCCAAATAATAATTAAAGGAAAAAAAACCCTAAGTGTCAGATTATTCATTTTATGATCATCTTCTAAACCTTCAGTATTTAGGACATCCTTCTTGCTCTCTTTCTCTCTCTCTCTCCATTTCTCTCTTGGTACTGAAGGAGTTATCAATAAACCACGGGTTGGTTCACTGTTTAAATGCATTATGTTATTTTTCCTATGGGTGAAAAAAATTTCCTGGTATAAAAACCACAGTGTCTGAAGTTTTAAGTTTCTTGTGATAAAAGTCATCCCAAAATGTCAAGTGGCTCGATTTCCAAGCACTGTTGAATTCGTTATCCTTTTTTTTTTTTTTCTTTTTATTTCATTATTTTTTTCTAAAATGTGTTCATCTTTTTTTCCTGTAAAATTGGCTTTGTCACTTCAAGGCAAACTATCTACAGTAAGGCCAAGTGGACAAATTCTGGACATGGTATGGATGGATGAAGACGAATGCAGATGCTTTTTAATGGGTGAAGCCTTAGGGATGGTGGGGTCTGTTTGTTGTTTTTTTTTTGTTTTTTTTTTTCATTTTTAGTAATACTGTTAGTGATGAGGCCAGGAAAGGTCAATGATGGGCTAGTGGACCTCACTGCTTTCAGGCTTCGGTTGCATATGGTTTGGTGTGTCCTGTAGGGTACTATGAGGCTGCGAATGAGGTGTTGGTATACCAGGGGCTCCCGGATGTGGATCTAGTGTAGTGGAATGTGGAACACCAATTGGATTGTAATTGTACATGGCTCCATTGCTTTCACTATAACCACTGCTGACAAAATATTCCTTGTTGACACAATTGCGCAGATTGTCTGGGATGCGTCCCACAATGGCTCTTCGAATCTCACCGGCCGCCATCTCCCGCAACTCGGTGCAGCTAGCATCACTGTACCACGCTGCGTGAGGCGTGCAAATGAGGTTGACTGCATCCTTAAGGGGTCCTTGAATGAAAAACAATCAAAAGTATAAATGAAGAAAGAAGAAAACAAATAAAAAAAAAAAAAAAAAAAGTAAAAATAAAGTACAGAGAAAACTGTCTATAACTAGCACCTATGGGACCAAGCAAATCGGCAGTTACATAAATTGAAAAATGGAAGTAAAAAGGTTCAATGGGGGGGGGGGGGGGGTAACAATAATTAAAAACTATAAAATAGGTGTTACTTAGGCTAAAAGAACCACTGCTGCATTTCTGTATCTCTTCTTTGATTCTGATTCATTGATTAAAGAGAACAGCGTATAATGTAATTGGAAGTTAGGTTAGGACCTGCTTGTTCACGCAAGTGGTAATTATAGACAGGTTTTTGGAATAGGTTTTTATACACATAGGAGCAGAGTTGGCAATTCTGCTTTTAATTGATGGCACGGTCTATAGTTTTTCATGGTCATCGAGCTTCGGCCATTTTTCATTGTTTCGAGAAGCTAAGGAAAACAGATCGCGCCAGGTGCCGCATAGATCGCACTAAGGCCGACCGCAACCTGCGATAGAGATTTTCATTGAAACTGAATACGAAAGTAAAGTTTCTGTCTGCTGATAGGGTGGCGCTGCAGGCGCAGTTGGGCAGATTGTACATGCAGCGCCACTTTTCAATAGAGTTCCCACCCTGCCGGGAGCTAGAAACTTTAGCTTCATTTTAACAATGAGCTCGATGACCATGAATATCTATAGACCGTGATTGACGGGCATATTCATTGTTGGACATTGTTATAATAAAAACTAAACAATGCACAACAATTGAAATAAGCATTTAATTCAGAAAAGAAAAGTGCTAAACTAGCATCATTGCATAGGGAATAGAAAATGTCGATAATGGGTCACATTAGATAGGTGATCATTGACACGGGTTTCACTACATGCAGTAAATAAAATCACTTACAAAATGTTTTGTTCAAATCTCAGTTTGGTTTCTTTGGCTGCTTCACACGACCATTTTTGACATGTTTCTGGGACAAGTACAAACACTTCATGGTGGGATATTAGATAACAGTATTCATAGTATTGTATTTCTTAAGGAAATGAATGGACACTTTACAATTCAACAATTCAATTGGTTAAAGATAACAACAACTACTTTCAGCTTTTATTCCTGCTTTTGTCAAATCTACCTAAGAGGAAATACTGCAGCTTTTCTACCGCCGGTAAAAAGTTGAAGATCATTGGTGAGATTATAAAGAAATAATGATTGGCTATTTACAATAGGTCATGTACTTGTTCTAAGATAGGGTAGACATCTAAGTACTGTTGAGCATTAATTTATTGTGACCCCTCTCCATCCCCTTGTATCAGATGTACACTAACCCTCTCGGGGATAGGTAGAGATGTGGGAGGTGTCAAGGGTTCGGGACCCAAAAGAACCGACTAGAGAGCCTTGCTGTTGCTGTGTTAATACCCTGTTTATTTTCATGTTACACTGTTTTACAATAATTATAAAAAAAAAACAACGCAGCGCATGGGCCCCTCATAAGCACCCCTGTTAAGGTAGGCGTTTTCCCTACCTTGAGCGATACTCAACACTATATCTAACCAGTTCCCAGCCACACATAAGCTAGCGCCGCTGTGTCTCTCACGGGAGTCTGGGTGCATTTACAATGGGAAGTGGGCACTGAACCTAGAGTCGTGGGTGCCCAAACCCCTGCATAAATATTCCTTGGTTCTTGAGTACAGACACACACAGTGTTTCTTTTAATAATGGCAACTTAGGGGAGAAACACTGTAACCCCCCTTGGTAAGCTGAACGGCTCTGAGTCGTTGGTTTTGCACACTACTAATCCGCCTTAATACAGTGAGCTTAGCGGTGGGATCTCATGATTATGCGCTGTGATTCGCCTCCCCAGTAGTTCGCCTGTGCTCCAACTTTCCCGTTTTTTCGCTACGCTCTACCTTGTTTCTACAGCTGACTGCATACTTTGTGCCCTGGACAAAGAAAGAAATGTGCATGCTTAATTTTATGTAGCTTAAACATATTACAAAAAAATAAGAAAGTCAGATAACAGCACATTCGATGTCTCGGCAGCACTTTTGATACTCTATGTAGAACAGCGTTTCACCACGCAATTGCTCCCAACGCATAAGGGGGAGGATGAGAGAGTTCTCAGATGGGATTTGGCTAGGACAAGTTCCAGTTCCTTGAACATCGATCTCACGTGGCACAAGAGGCAATGAAAAGTTCACTCACCGTATCTTGACAAGGATTTCACCTGTGTATGTGGGCTTCCATACATTGTAACTTTGCATACTGTGGTCCGGGAAGATAGAGCCGAATGCACATCAGGGATAAATGGAACGGCAGCGATCGGTTCCTCAACAAGCTGAGCTTCATTCATACGAACAATAAAGTCGGCTCCAAAGCATAATTCAGCAAAAAAAAAATTTAATTTGAAAAGTAAATTCGATAAATAACAGTAAAGTAATTAAACTCTAAAGTGAATTGCTTCAATTATGCAAGTCAACAGGGGTTCGACATTCGAATCATAACAAAAACTTATCATGGCCGACAATGCCACGAAAGCTTCAGCACAACACACGAAACGAAAAAAACACAAAGACAAAACGTATAACGACAATAACAACACTCGACAATACAACATACATAACGTTCTAAGCAAACAAACAACAATACCCTATTAGGAAGCTGAACTGATCTTTAACGCATTTAAAACTTACAACAATCCAGCTCCCGACAAAGAAACACAGAAATACTTCCAATAATAACAAACCCCGAACTAAAAGCTTAACGCAATAATCCCACTACTATTTAAGAAACACGCAACCAACGATTAAAATTAATTCTCTTTTATTCAATTACATGAAAAAATTACAAGCAACTGAAAATAAACCAAGACTCATTAAACTAATTCCATCACACAGTCCTTTATACCCCAATTCCGATACACTAAACTCCTCTCAAACAAAATAAAACAAACATAATTAATTGAACGGTTCCAGCCGGACTCATGCAGCATACCACACTGACATGGCATGTCACATTATACATTGCTTTCGTACTTTTTCACGAACATTTAGTAGTTTTTCACAAACATTTAGCAGTTTTTCACAAACATTTAGTACGATTTCACAAATATTTAATTCATATTTATAATAAACGGTCTAAATTTACAGAACAATTACAGACAATGAATCAATTATAGACAATCATTCACTCGTGAATCAGAGGCTGAGGCCAGAAAATGTAACTGGTGAGAAAACTGTTACATCATTTTAACGCGGTCGAAAACGCAGCTGCAATTAGTGCTCCTATGCCTAGCCGGTTAGTCCTAACTAGAAGAGAAAGCAACCTTGTCTCTGGTCCTAACCGAGAAAAAGACTGTGTAAAAAGTTAGAAATTCCTAAATTCTGGTCCTAACTCTTCTCACCGGTGAGGGAATCAGCCAGAGAATTTTCCTTAAAACACAAGAGGATTTGAGGTCTTCATTGCGTCGAGAACTCGTCGGCCTCGCCAACAGGCTATCTAGAGGAGATGGCTTCAAGTAAATTATGATGTATGAAGATGTGAAGCAGCCATCGAGATTTAATACCAACGGGTTAGATTTAATTTGTATTAGACCTTGATGGAAGCAGCAAACGACTGATAGTTGAAGTAGAAAACTGAAAAGATACGGGAAAGATATGTAAGCAAATATTAAAGCAACTTTTTTTAGCTATGTTTATTGCTGCATCTATTAACCAATCAGAAGCACTGACACAAAATGCAGCCGTAATAGTTTTGTCTAAGCGCTTCCGATTGGCTAATGGATCCAGCGATAATATAAAATCTGCTTCAATACTTATTTACTTTATGTAAATGCATAAAAAACTGACCATTGCCTATAAATTTAGACCCTTTATTATAAATACGAATTAAATGTTTATGAAATCATACTAAATGTTTGTGAAAATGTACGAAATGATTGTGAAAATGTACTAAATGTTCGTGAAAAAGTACGAAAGCAATGTGAAAAAGCTGTAAATCTATTTCCAGCACAATTTCTAAAAATCTTTTTCTTAATGCTCAATAGTACTTCGATGTCAACCCGATCTTAGACCAATTACGTGACCGATTGTAACTAACTGATCTTAATTGTTACTGCTTTGTATTCTCCACCAGTTATTATAAATGGACAATCATTATTTCTTTATAATCTCCATCAATAATGTTCAACTCTTTACCTTATACAGTCAAACCTAGACATCTCAAAAAATTTTTATTTCCCTACATTTTCACTATTAATTAAATGTACTTTTTTTCCCTTGTTATCTTGAAACATTTTCTCAGAAAACCTCGCTATGTCGAATTTTGACTTCGTGTGCCAGCGAAATGCAAGGCATTTAAAAACATTTGAGTTAGATTTCTATCTTAAAGAGAAATTATTCGTACAAAACTGAAAAAATTTGATGTCACTTCCATTAAAGTTAGACCATTCTTGTGCATTACGAAAAAGTTTTTCGATCTCATTGGCAATTTGCATACGAATGTAGTGATTTTTTTAGAAAATATGTATAACCGGGTGCTCCAGTGGAAACACCGGAAGTAGCCCTAAAAATGGGACCTCCCAAAATACCGGAAGTAGTCCCAACAGCGAGACTTGCCAAAATACCGGAAGTAGTCCCAACAGCGAGACTTGCCAAAATACCAGAAGTAGTCCCAACAGCGAGACTTGCCAAATACCGGAAGTAGATTTTGCCAGGTAATGCTTGAAATTTAATACAGAACCTAGATAAAAATACAAAGAGAACATATGAAAGTACATTCAACATTTTGTTGGCCACGGAACCATAGGGTAACAGAGCTTTTCAATGGTCTGTACCGGAAGTATTAATCACGTGGCTGCGAACGACAGGAAACACGTGATCGTTGCGCACGGCTCTAGAGGAGGGAGGTGTTTAAGTAAAGAAATTTGTTTGTACAGATTAGAATCTATTACTGACTACTGTTTTAAAAAATGTCGGGCGCAACGAAAAATGGCCGGGCGCAGCGCCAGGCTAAAAACGCCTAGAAAAATCACTAGAATGATTGAGCATGTGCAGTTTGTGCATTTCTGCTAGTGGCTCCAATTGTATGTGGTGGAATTACTTATATGTGTCATTTTATTGTTCTCCATATTTTAACAGTACCTTTAATAACCTAAAAATCTTTTAAATAAAGTAACCCTCCATATTTCGAAATTCATCTCAATGTTTTCTTTCTGTTCCCACAAAAATTCGATATCTAAGTTCAACTGGATTATTCTGCTAAACTTACTCTCTTATATAGATTTGATAAAGGCATGAATAAAAGCTGAAAGCTAATATGCACTGATAATACAATAAAATTTATATATGTATATCTCCCAACAAATCATTATTCAGTTTAAGCATCCAGTATAAGTTATTGTGCTCAAAAACTTGATTATTTATTTGAAATAATTTATGTAGAGTCATCCTTACTTTGAACCATGTTGTATTCTAAAGCATCCATTCATCCCATGGTGGGATTTGAACCCATGACCCAATAAAACCGAGAACTGGAAAGCCTTAATCCAGCTTTCTCCACAATTGGAGCTGGCAAATAAAATATAGTTATCAATATTAACTCACAATTTGATCCCCATTTTGTTCTTTGCTGCTCTCTGTGAAGAATGTGGAGGCCCTTGTTCTTGTAACTCAAAAAATAACGATAGAAGCCAAAGTGAGTGAGGTCTCCATCAATCAGCGTAACGTGTTGATTCTATATTTTAGAATTTGATGGGGGGTGGGAGGGTATTGATAATCATGAATGCTAATAAGTGAATACTAGGTTTGAACAGGAATAGCTAATTGAGATAGTTGTCATATTAAGAACAAATTAATATTGTTTCTGTTTGATAAAGATAATTTTACATTTTTCATTGAGTTAGGAGTTTTTGGATATTTACTTTGAAGGAGTTGAAGTTGTGACATGTGATGTCAGTGTGTTTGTTTTTATTTTGTTGTTGCCATTATTTCCTTTTGCAGTAATTTTAAGATATTATTAGTAGTTATGATGTTATTCTATGTTTTGGTATTTTATTAAAAATTACGTGTTCGCAATAATGAAGCTTAAGTTTTTTTTTTAGCGAAAGTTTTTAAGAATGATCGTCAACAATAAGTTCTCCTAATGGGTTAGCATTGTCGAGAGAGGAGATTCTCGGAATTTCTCAGATGCTAACTCATTAGGAGATTGCTGCGTTTTTATAGTTTTTTTTTTGGAATAGATGTAAATAAAAATAAAGGAGATGACTTTTGTTTTCTGACCGGTACGGTCGTGCTAAAGAGAGTAGCTAAGAGGCATGGGTGTTAGGCCTATTTTAGCGATCTCGTTTGTTCCAATTATGGATTGAATGATCGCCTCACTTATTAAAATGAAATTAAGTCACAGTGATGTCGTTCCCATAACGGAAAAACTAGTTTGATGGCAATTAAAATCAATCTTTGTTAGTTTTCAATGCAACTTTGTACTTCAAAGATGAGCCAACTATGATTGACCCAGTGTTCAATGTCAACAACGATAGATTCCCCCACGTGTTTAGCAGTGAAGTTAGAGTAGCGTGATAACGTCACAGAAAGTTGTTCAAGAGAAGATTGGTGAGTGACGTATTGTTTATTTTGACTGGCCCCCGGGAATATTGAAAGAAGTTAATTCGTTCATTCGAATAATCGAACTCTATGTCTTTGGCTTCGATTAGGATAATGCAGAAGCATAATTAAGTAGTGATTGATACTAAAAATTGTGAACAGTCTTTAATTGAATTAAATGAAAGTGTTCCTTATGGAATTACATTTTGTAGCCTTATGTGGTTAGTTATTAATGCTGTACATAGCCAATAATAATGATGACTGAGTGTGAGGTGGCACAAGTGTCTCGCTATCAACAATTGGTATTGTGAAGCACAATTCTAGAAGTTTTTTTTTTAGTGCTGGTGTCTCCACCTGGGTGTTAATTATAGGGTTGGTAAATGTTAGGCCATGCTTGGCAATGAAGGGTTAATGTGCCCCCCCTTCGAATTGGTCAAAAAAAGGGTGCACATGGTGTTCTCCTGTACGTCGACGGTGACACATTACGTCACGGAGTTATACACTCACATCCCATTAGCTAATGCTCGAGCACCAGTGGCATGAACGTTGTGATGATAGTCCAATGTAATTCAAAGCAGGCCTTGTAAAGCCACAGGCAGGGTATTAAATAGAAAGGAAAAACTGCCGAGGGACAAGTTTGTTAGAAATTAAGGAAAGTTTCAGTAGATTTTAGTAGGGGCCCCTAATATGTGTTTACCGATTTATGAATATTTTGTTTGTAGCAAATCATATATTATGAATAAATAGTGGCAACAAGAATTCTAGTTATTTTTAATAATACCACAATACAATGTGTTGCGTCTAAATCCTTGACAGGTCCCAAGAGCCCGTGATCGATTCCGGGTGAGTGTGAAGGTTACATTTTGGAAACCCTATAATAACAGAACCTCCCCACCCCCCCTGTCACAAAGTGACTCAGTGTGAAGCATGTGTTTTAAGCATGCATTGTGACTATATTAGAATTATGCAATTGTTTATATTCATGATCAGAGAGATCTTAAATTAATAAGGAGAATTATTAGAATAGGAAGGATTTCCTCTCATGGAATTTGGAATTTTATTAGGTATATTTTAATGAAAGAAATTAAAGCTTTTCGATTATTAAACAGGAAACAGATGAGTGTGTGAAAGCATGTCAAGTTATTGAGGGCGCATAAATTGCATATAAAAGGCGAGCGAGATTTCTTTCATTACTTGGGCTAAAAGCATTCAACAGGGCAACCATGTCAGCAATTTCCAGCATCATTCTGGTCATGTAAGAGTTTTAAGAAAGGAAGTCTTTCCTAGTCAAAAAGTAATCGACATGATCACCATATCGGTGAATTCCAGCATGTGTCGTCCTTGTCATAGTAAGATTTAAAATAAATCTCAGTTTTACTTGATACAGACTGCTCAAGGGAATTACTATGCAGGGACTTCCTGAATGGGCTGTCATAGTAACGTAGGAGTGTTGATGGCTTTCATCATAGGACAGCGACATGATTTCTGAATGGACGTTTGGTAGTTTCCCTTCATTTACAGTGAGAGACTTTGAAACCAATTGTATCATTCTATAGCTCGAGTCAGCATTTAGAGACTTATGAGAATATAGTTTTAAACAGATTATAAATAAATTGTCAAAGAAGTTTGCACTTCTTGTTGAAACAGATAGTCATATTACAAGCTCAACAGAGACTGCCTAATTCATCTTAGATATCGCACCATTTTCAACAAACAATTAACTACAGTAAAACCTCGATTTTACGATTCTTGAGGGACCAGTAGCATTCATATACATATAAAAACCCATGCACTGTAAGAGTTTTTAATGGACAGGCAGTATTTTTAATACACATAGGCTTATGCATTAGTTATTTGATTTTTGAAGATATTTTAGAATTGTCATCTGATGCAAATTTGAACTCAAATTTATATTGTTATTTACAACATAGTATGAAAATTCAAAAAAACTCAAAAATATTTTCCAGTACTGTACATTTTCAGTTGCATATAAATGTGTTGTTTTTTTTTTAACGTTTCTGAGCAGTTTTTAATTTGTAAAGATGTTGCTTTGAATGCAGTATTTCCCAATTCCTCGTCGTCATTGTCATTTTCATGGTCTTTAACCACCATGTGAAAATTTCGCCATCATTTAATGTCTGAGAAGTTAAGACATCCTGATGTATATTTAGATAGTCCGAGAATTTATTTTGGAAATTAAGCTTACTTTTCACGATATCCCACTGTTCAAATGCTTCAGATTCATCATCG
The DNA here is from genome assembly GCA_023313115.1 of Rhysida immarginata. NCBI lineage: Eukaryota > Metazoa > Arthropoda > Chilopoda > Scolopendromorpha > Scolopendridae > Rhysida > Rhysida immarginata. The sequence goes on along the minus strand of JAHWFO010097865.1, from coordinate 459,695 downwards.
TAAGCTTCGGCTGGAGTGAAAGTTGTTCATGTTCATTTTCACTTTCGTTTGTTTTCCTTAAAATGAAACCTGTCGTTTTGAAACACTTAGCAATAGGAGGCATCACGATATGCAGCTTTCTTACAATGCTGAAGCTGTAGACATGCGCAATACAAATTTTTTTCTCCTTCCTGTGGGCAGTGTGTCTCTTCGTACTAAATCCAAATAGTTTTCTTTTTCTACGTTCAGAAGGTGAAGGGAATGGATGAAAGTTGACATTTTCTTTTTTTTAGTATCCGAATTATATCCACGAGTTACACACTTGAAGAAACCCATCCCGCCCGAGGGGACATTAGGGGGTGAAATGGGGGTTGGGAGATGTAAGAAGGGAATCATGGGAAAACCCCTTTCTTTTGTTGTATACCTTATTCATTCAATAGGTATACTTGTTTACAACACTTCTTTAACTATGAACGAATAAACAAATCCTTGTTACTGTTAACGAAGATAGTCATCTTTCTTTTTTATGAAACCCACGCACCACAACATAGTATGGCAACATGGTGCCGAAACCCAGGAACTAGGAACAAAGTGAACATGAGAACTGTGAACTTGTGATTTTCAAATTTTTATGAACCTTTTATCTTGCACAAAGGGTAGATTATCGCAGAACGATAATCTGCGGCACTTACTCCTTCGAGTGAGTTTTGTGCCATCCCAGTAACTAATGACTGCTACAAGATGACAGTAGCAGCCGGGACCAACGGCTTAACGTGCCCTCCCCCGCGCGGGGGGGGGGGGGGGGGGGTTCATGATGGAAGAACTGCTGGCAGACAAGCAAACCAGTGGCTATCACCAGCTGCTGGACATCCACACTGGTTACTCAGCAAATGGGTCAGACTAAAGTCCCCCAACAGCTGTGCCCCAAATAGTCTCACCCAGCAGTGGTTCTCAAGCCACTGGCTGTCATCTAGCCAGCAGCTGGCCGCACCTGAAGTTGCTTAACTCCATCAATCAGCGAGCCAACTGACGAGACAACCAGGCCACGGCCACCCCCTTGTGAACCCTTCCCATTCAGCGAACTGTACACATGTGACCACCATGCCGAACGACAACAAGAACAACTATGACGGAGGGGACCCGGAACTTGAACGACTCCGAAAAATGAGAACGGCTGTCGGGAAGACAATTACTTGCCTACACAACAAAATCCGAGAAAAGCCGACCGATGCCATGGAGTTGGATGAGGAGAAATGGGATGAATGGTATGCACAGATACGGCAGAAAGAGTCTCCACTTCGGGAACTAGACGACAGCGTGGAGCCCAGAATACCAGACAACCACCTGGAGCAGGAATACACCACGGTGATGGAATATCAAGAAAAAATCATGGCGATAAAGGTCAGATTGAACACTAAGATTACGATCCGATAGAGAACGGGTAGAGAATAAGGTTATTGCGAGTGGGGAAAAATGCATGTGGGGAAGAGGGTAGCGCCCACGTGACGGATGCCATATTGAATCTCAGTGAACCAAGGCAAGAACAAAGAAGTGAGGGGGGGGGGGAAGCGAAGATACTAGACAAATTACTAACGTAGATTTAAGCGCAGGGGCCAACTTTGCATAAATCTTTCGAAAATAAAAATCAGAGAATTTGATGGTGACTCTAGAAATTGGTTAGAATTTTGGGCTCAATATGGAGTAAGCATCCATCATAACCGAAACCTAACGGGATTGGATAAATTGATAAGTCTAGAGATAACAGGAGAAAATTAATAACCATTGAATTCATAACATCAAGAGATTCGGAAAAAATGATACTTTGATCCAGACCAATATTGGGGAACTTTTAAATGTAAAGGGAGTCTGAGTCCGAAATCCTAAGGATGTGAAGGGAATGAGAAGTTTATTTAATAAATTTGAAAAACACGTTCGAAACTTAAAAGCACTGGAGTTAACGTAGCGAATCAAGAACCTATACTCTGTCACCTGCTAGCCAAAGCCACCCCCCCCCCCCGGGGAGAATCCTCCACTATAGTAGAAAGCAGTGAAAGAGTGAGGCAATCGGATAGAATGTGGAAGAGATGTTAGAATTCCTAGAAAAATAAATCAGTAGAGAAAGAGCAGAGAGAATGTTCGCTATAGAATCTAATTCAGACAAAGATAGAGAAATTAGCAATCCTCTACACATTAAAAGACCGATTCCATCTACTATGGCACTAGCAACTACCGAAACCAATTCTTGCATCTTTTGTGAGGACGCCTCTCATGATTCCAAAGAATGTACCTTAGATGAAAATGAAAAATTGAACAGTTTTAAGAGGGCGAGTCGCTGCTTTAATTGCACGAAAACGGGACATTTATCGAAAGACTGCACCAAATCAAGGAAAAGATGTAATAATTGTATGAGATTTCATCACTTTTTATTTAAATGCAGGGAAATGACGGGGAGAGAGGAGCAAACTAGAAATAAGCACCAAACAGAAGAAGTGAATAACTTAAATTCTGAATGCAAGGTTGCTCTGCAGGTAGGGCCAGCGATTGCAAAAGCAAAAAGGAGAAAAAGAGAAATAAACATGCTTCTAGACAATGGGAGTCAGCGCACTTTTATATCAAAAGAGCTAGCCAAACAATTAAAATTAAAAGAAACAGGAGAGGAAAACTGTATTAGACTATTCTGGAAAAGAGAGAGCACAGTTGAGACATATAAAAGAGTTAAATTAAATTCCAAAATCTAAATAATCCGGGGATAAAACTAGAAGTCGAGGCAATAGTCACACCCTTATTTGACAAATACGTGAACACCAGTACTCCCTGATAGAGTTAAAGATACATTAGAATGTTTGGATATAAAATTACCACAGACCAAAAGGAAATATGGAAAAGGGGGATTAGACATTCTCGTAGGAAGCAATATCTGTTGGGACATTGAGACTAATGACATACGTGAAGTAGAAAAAAAAAAACTTAATGGCTGTCAACAGGAAACTGGGGTGGTGTCTGTCAGGCCCGATCTTCACAGAGGAGGGGATCGAACGCGAGCCCTTAATATTTATGTAACTAAGATATCTATAGAAAGCCTCGACGAATCCATAAAGAAATTCTGGAAAACGGAGCAGCTAGGGCTAGCTGACAGGAAACAAGGGGTTAAACCATCAATCATAAATGATTTTTTAGAAAATGTTAAAAAGAATAATGGAAGATACGAGGTCAGATTCCTTTGGAAAGAAAATAAAGAAGAGTTAGGGGAAGGGAGGCACATAGCTCTCCATAGATTAATGGGACAAGTGAAAAGACTAGAGAAAGACCCAGGCCTATATAGAAAGTGCAATGAGCTTTTGGATGAACAAATAAGCGAGGGAATCGTAGAGAGAATAAATGAGAAAACAACATCAAAATCAGGTAGCACATTTTACATGCCACACCAATTTATGATAGAAGAGTCCAGAGCAACGAGTAAAATTAGAATTGTTTACGATGCCTCTGCACATGAAAAGGGTAAATTATCTTTAAATGATGTAATAAACCCTAAGCCTAATCTGATACCAGATCTATTAAAAACATTAATGGAGTTCAGAAAGAGGAACTAGGGGTTGTAGCAGATATAAAAAAAGCTTTTCATCAGATTTTCTTACACCCAGAGGATAGAGATGCTACGCGATTTCTATGGAAGCAGACTTTAAATGATAAAATAAAAACATACAGAATGACCAGAGCACACTTTGTTAGCAACAATAAAAAGCAGCTAGTCTATTCTTATTGTTAGCAACAATAAAAAATCATTTAAACAAATACGAAAAGAAATACCCAGTTTGTGAAAAATTAAAGGCGATATACACGATAATTAAAGTCTTGGGAATTAATTGGGACACAAAGAGACATTGAGTTTATTACCAGTACCTAATGACATAAGATAGTTAACGAAAAGAAACTTGCTTGGGGTAGTGGCAAAAATCTTCGACCCTATGGGAATGGTAGCACCTTTTGTCCTCACAGCTAAGATACTAATACAAGAATTATGTAAAGAAAAATTAAAATGGGATGAGGTCATACCTGCTAGAATAGAATTAAAATAGAAAAATTGGTTAGCGCAGCTGTCCTTACTGCAGACAATAAAAGCAAACCGACAGTGAGGGAATAATCCAGAATGCTCAAATAACAAAATACACATATTTGGGGATAAAAGGCATATGGTGCAGTAGTGTTCATTAAAACAGTGCAAGGGGAAACAGCACACATACAACTAATGATATCCAAAACTAGAGTGGCCACCCTGAAGGAGTTGACACTCCCACCATTAGAACTAATGGGAGCAGTGTTGGCTGCTGCACTGGCTAAACTAATTGAAAAGATCTACAAATGTAAGATATACTTGTGGACTGATAGCAGTATAACCATTTTATCAAAAGTGATCACCAAAAATGGAAACCATTTGTCAACAATAAATTAAAATTAATATAGAGACTCCACAAAACATACACAATGGAGATTTGTGCAAAGGAACAGACAATCCAGCAGATTACGTGAGTAGGGGTCAAGAGCTAAATTCACTCGTCAACGATGCTTCATGGTGGGAGGGTCCTCACTGGTTAAAGAGATGGGAAGATTCAGAGCCGGATGAGTCAGAAAGCATATGGAAAGAGGATTCCCCACAAAATATGGTGATAGTACAAACAGTGGAAGTAGACGAACCAAATACAAAGAACTTGTAGAAATACAAAGATTTAGTAACCTTAATAAACTTCTTAGAGTTACTGGTTGTATACAAGGTTTGTAAACAATTGCAGAAGCGGGAACAAACAGGAAGGTCCTTTGGACGCACATGGACTGCAAAGAACAGAGGAGTATTGGGTGCAAAAGATCCAAAGTAACTATTTTGAGAGGCAGAAAGAAGCTCTGCAAAACGGGAAAGCATGCCCAAAAGATTCGAAATTAAGAGACCTGAAGCCTTAGGCCCGCCGCAAATAAAAATTAGGAGTGACCTGGTCGCTAGCGACGGCTCGTCGCTCGTTGCCGCCTGCAGTGGGGGGTTCGTCAAGGTCACACTGCTGACATCAGTTGTCGCTCTTTGTCGCCAGCTCTTTCCCGCCACAAATACAAGAGTGTCGCCAGCTCACCCATCTTTTCTCCTATGGTATATACATAATGATAACTATTTAAATAAATAAATGCGATAGTGAAATATTCATACCTTTGGTCCTGTGAACTGATGTTAGTAATGGTTTAATTATTTTCAACTAATGTTTTTATTTATATCTCATTTTTTAAATCATAATTAATAACTAATTCAGAAAACAAAACGGGTGCAGACTATACAGGTGCTTAGAAAATATAAGCTAACATCCAAAATTCAATTATGAAATATTGAAACCAAATATTGTGCCTTTCATTAATTTTATGAATAAATTATGATGTAATTTAAGTATTATCTAAGTTCTTTCATATTTAAGTATTTTTGTAGGGTTGTTTTAATATTTTTTATAGTGTTGTTTAAATAATAAATCCGTATTTTACGATACCCTTGCAAATAAGATGAATTTTACGAACGTTTAGCTTCTCAGGCTAATTTAAGATGAATCATATATACTATTACATGAATTTATTTGTTCATAATAATATGAACGGATATTTATAAGAGAAAAGGACGAGACACAAAAAACCTGAGACTTCAGGATAGTTCTCTAATATTTTAATTGCTTTTAATTAATTTTAATTTTAGAGAATTATCCTTTTTGCTTTGATAATTCTCTATCCGAAACGTCAGCTTTTTATTTTATTTTATATTTCTAGTTTTATTTTGATTTTATTTATTATTTATTAATTATTTTGTTAATCGGTGGAAGGATGGATCATAATACTGTTCCTATTAACTAAACAGGTGGTGGCCTTACAGTATAACAGAGGGAATATACCTTGACAGAGCCGGGAATAAATGGCGAAACTAGTTGGAACTCCTGATGTCCCTCTGTTATACTGTAAGGCCACCACTTGTTTAGTATTTTGTTAATTATTATTTATTTTTCATTTTTATTTAATAACTATTATTCATTATAATATCAGTTATATAATGTTTAAAACATCACTGAATATGAAACATTAACAAAAAATTAACATAAAATCAAGGAAAATTTCTTTATCAAAAAAAATATTAAAACAACACTACAAAATTACTTAAGTATAAAAGTACTTAATAAATAATTAGATAACTGTTTCGAAATAATTATTTTTTAGGTAAAAAAATAAACTGAAATTTAACACGAATAATAATAATAGTAATAATAATAATAATAATAATAATAATAATAATAATAATAATAATAATAATGGAGTGTCATCAATTATAATAATGGCAAAATGGAACAATGGAGTGTCAAAATGTTTCATATCCAGTTTCTGCATAATTATTCTTAACAATATCTATCATTTCTCTGTCATCCACTGTATTTTTTCACTGGTTTCCCCTATGGAGGAATTAGATGTTTTGATTGGCTATCGACGATGTTGTCGCTGGTCGCTTGTCGCTTCCAATTGAATTCAGCTCAATAGAGGCGACATCGCCTGAAAACCAGTTTTTTCCGTCGCCGGCGACCAAGGGCAAAAATGAGGTCACGCTCGGGCGACAAGGAGCGACGCCGACGCATGCGCAGTGCCCATGGCGCGACCCATGGCGCCGCGACAAAGTGTATTTGCGGCGGGCCTTAGGTAGATGAAAAGGGGGTATTAAGATTGTGATGGAGACTCCAATAAAGTGATTTAAATGAAGAAAAACATCCAATCATTATACCGGAAAACCATGATTTCACAAAACTACTACTAAGAGAATATCATAAGAGAGTTATGCATAATGGCCTGAATCATACATTATCAGCAGTAAGGGAAAGCTATTGGTGTCCCAAAATGAGAAAGACTGTTAAAAATGAAGTAAAGAATTGCAATATATGCAAAAAGCTTAATAACAAATCATTAAAAGCAGAAACAGCTCCTTTACCACCAGACAGAGTAACAATCGCACCAGCATTCAAAAGAGTAGGGATAGATTTTGCAGGGCCTCTGATGACTAAAGAGAATAAAAAAAGTGTATTTAATCTAATAACTTGTTGAGTTACAAGAGCAATACATCTCGAGCTGGTGGATAATTTGAGCCTTAATACCTTCCTTCATGCCTTCAGGAAATTCATAGCTAGAAGATGGGGAAACCAAATGTACGGTAATATACTCGGATAACGCAAAAACATTTAAAGCAGCCCGAAAGGAACTTAGAGGATTTCCATTAACAACTACCACCAATGATCTGGCAGACTTCACCTCACAAAAGAACATCAAATGGAAATTTGTTGTGGAATGAGCCCCATAGTGGGGGTGATTCTGGGAAAGATTAGTAAGAAGCGTAAAGTTTTGCTTAAAAAAACAGTTGGGAAGGGTCTGCCTCACTAAAACAGTTAGAGACCTTGGTGACTGAGATCGAGGCAGTCATTAACCCGACCTCTGACCAACTGTGACTCTTTGCAAAAACCCCTCACACCCTCCCACTTCTTAATTGGCAGATTGTTAATCTGTACATCAGACCTAGTGAGTGCCAAATCAGATGAAGTTCAAGGACTCAAAAATGGTCACCAACCGATGGAAGTATAGGATGAAGACCATGAGCAGTTTTCAGAAGCAGTGGACAGACAGCTACCTGAAAGAACACAGGACCTTCCATCATTGTGCACGAACAGAACCAACCAGCTTGGAGAAAGTTGGAGACAATGTCAGTGAAAAATGAAAACAACCCATGACTATGGTGGACTCTCAGCAAAGTAAAAGAGGTAATCAACAAAAGATATGGACAAGTGAGATCCTGTGTGACGGATTTGCCGAACCACAAAATTATAAGACGATCAATCGAACATCGCATACCCCTAGAAGTAACTTAATTTGAACATCGGGGACAATCAACACTATTTTTGCAGGGGGTGGGGGGAGAAGAAACCCGTCCCTGCCCGAGGGGACAGCGAAGTGGGGATTGGGAGATGGGAAGAGGGGAATTATGGGAAAACCCCTTTCTTTTGTTGTATACCTTATTCATTCAATGTAAAAAACACTTCTTTAACCATGAACGAATAAACAAGTCCTTGTTACTGTTAACCGTCTTACGCCACGCCATTTTTTGAAGGAAAAAGTGATTTCTGTGATAACTCGGGAAACTTTTTTTTTTTTCAAATAATAAATGATTTTTGGACCAAAAATTTTTGTAATAAATCGGAGATGTTTGTTGGTTTATAGCATTTATTTCATTTTCATATAATATATTTCACTTTTTTTGAAAAAATAATAGAAATCATTAAATAATATCACAAAAATGAAATACGCAGTTTCAAAATTTTTTCAGAATTTATACATTAAAGTTCACAAAAAATGAAAACAGTCACATTTTAGGTGGTTTTATTCATGACAGAAGGGTGAAGAAATTTTTAAAATAAGTTTGTAAGTTATTTTTCTATGAATTTTCATTTGAATTTAGGTCAAATTGTAATTTGAGTTCGCTAACGTAAACACGTCGTTTGATAGTATCAAACAGCTATCGCATGCATTACCCATGTGACTAGCTCCCCCTTTTACGAGCAACGGTGCGAAGTTCAAATCTCCTTTGTTCTCTTAGCGAGGTTGATGACGTAATGCAATGGTGCAGCCAAAAGTGATGTAGCGACGGGGGGGGGGGGGGCCGGTTGGCAGGGGCTCGGTTTTTTTATTGAAATACTATAATATTTTCTAATTCCATTTAAAAATAATTAAGACATCGAAAGCAGGAGTATCTTCTGCTGTGTTTTGAATTGTTTTTTCCTGTTCTGGACTGCGGTATTGTGTAATGGAGGTGTCAGTGCGTGCGAAATATGAAAATTTTCTCCTTTTATGCTCCAGTGCTCTGAGTAAGTCTAAATGTCATTTTTTTATTACACTCTGATAAATATTTCTGCCTATTGCTAGAAAATAAATGTAGGGGTTGAAATATACAAGCAGTGTGAGATATGTAGCTGCATAAAAGATTTATTTATAAGATGAGAGCAGCATCGCTATTTTGTCGAGTTGCAACGCTCTTCATTATGAGAGCAGCATGTTATAAATATTTTTTTATTAAACTTCTAATCTGTGCATGTGCCTGATATTAAACAGATAATTTAAAGAAAGGTTTCTATATTATATATAAAAAAATTGGCGATAAAGTGTCAACAGTTTTAACATTATTGAGTTTTAAATTTCGAGCTGCGTGTATCCAATGGCCAATTCTGATACAGAGGCCAGAAATGGAAGTTCCCGGTTCAAGAACGTTAACGAAGATAGTCATCTTTCTTTTTTATGAAACCCACGGACCGCAAGGTAGTGTGGCGACAACACTGATAATTAGACATATTTCAAATATAATGACAGAACAGCATGTGCTACTCCTCCATTTTGAAATTCTGCCCACAATCACGTCATTAACTGCACACGGAACAGGCGCTGCGCATGAGCCGTATGCTCTGAGGAGTGGGTTAGACAGGGAAGCCGCGTATCGCTTCTGGGGCCAAATTCTTCCAAACTGTACATATGTTGGTTATGGCATCCAAAAGATTAAATTTGGATGCTGTTTTCCCTTCTTAAGCGATGAAGTATTTACTACCAATTACTACTTCTATCTTCGTAAAATTTAAAGTTTATTCTATGGAAATTAAAAGGACAGGTTCCAGATTTCAGAATAATTTCGTAAAATCAGAGTTCGTAAAAACGAGGTTCTACAATACAAGCTTATCGACGCACAGCATCGTAATTGCACCCATTTCAATGATCATCTCTACGACTTCGAGCGACTCACCAAATCTTCAAACTTTCACGAACAATTAGAAACTAAATTCCAGTGAAATAGATCAGATTTTCAGTATTCAACATGATCTACCGTATATATTATTGAATGGCGGCTGGTAGAAAGGAAGATTTGACGACCTCTAAAGACGAGGGTCAGTTAGAAGGTAAAGCATGGCTTAATATAGTTCAGGACTTGAGATAGATGATAATGGAAGAGCCAGGACTCACAAGAAGCAAGAAAAGTGGGTATAAAGAGCTTGTGGCGATGAAATTACAATCATTACAATCAGCAATTGAGAGTTTGGAGAAACGAGTAATGCTATCTATGGACAAAAAAAACAAGTTACCTCAAGGTGATGGACTAAATGATTGCAGTTAACAGCTCGAGGGACCATTGAATGACATATGTGGTAAAGTGATAAAGAGAATCAACTTATTTTCAGAACAATTAGATAATCACAAGGATAATGATGCATTAACTAAAGTAATTATTGATGGAGTCATCAGTAGTATGCGTGGAATGATGGATGAATTTGTGAACTCGCTGGTGGTTAAAGTGAGCGAACTTATTTCAACTACAAATGATGTATTGGTAAAATTATTAACACAAACAATAAGATCTGACTTGTTAACAGTTGCACCTCAAAAGACAAGGGAAATGATACAAATACATCATGATTCATGCATACCAGTAAAGGAAAATAATGAAGTGTGTTCAAGTCAGCATACATTTATGAAAATTTGCCACTACTTAGTGATCAAAATCATGGTAACATGCAGTCTTGTGGCAGTGATCAGGAAGTAACTGCTATAATAGAAAGTGTTATCAAGAATAGACCTACCAAAATTGACAATCGGTCGGACAATTTGAAGGGGAGAAGAATTAAGCAACGTAAGACTGATAACGTAAATGGATCAAATACTAACATTAAATGGGCTGTAGGCCAATGGTCAATTCCTACTAAACAATCGACAACGGTGCGACTTAGACTGGGCAACATTGATGAAAATGTGTCGGCAACTGAACTGGCTAGCTTATTGTGGGCACATGACCTTCCAGTAATCGAATGTGACAGATGGATTACCCAACGGGGAACGACAACTAGTCTAGTGTTCGTGCGATTGGTACAAATTATTTGACAAGATACATGGATCCACAAAAATGGCCAGCAAACATCAGTAGCAGACCATATTATGGTAAAAACCCACAGTTTACTAATAATTGTTGGCGACTAGGTACCCCTTCTGGGAGGCCTAGCAGGGGTGAGAAATCCAGTGAGTAGTAATGGTAGACATAAATTTAAAATTGGCTACATCAATGCCAGATCTTTAACAAATAAACTTGACTTACGTATATTTGTAGAAATCAACCAGATCGACTTATGTGCTATTACTGAAACCTGGCTGACGTCCAATAATGATGATGCTCTCTTCACTATTATGGGCCACCAGTTTTACCGTGCTGACCGTACCTCCAGAGGGGGAGGTACAGCCATATATGCGAAAGAAACTATTCGATCTCAGTTTATACATTCAATTAGTGATTCCGGCTTGGAAATTTTAACTGTCAAATTAACAGTTCCAGTGGGGGCCCCCCCCCCCCCCTATTTGTTACCGCACTGTATAGACCTATTTATGTTCAAATGTCTGGGTGTGTCTCTAATTTAGCACATCTTAATGTTAGTGAATATAACATTATAGTTGGAGACTTCAATTGTGACTTTTATGTTGAGACATCAGATCTACGCATGTTAAAGTGTATGGCCAAGTCCTTAGGATTACAGCAAATTATAAAGGACCCAACCCGACTATCTACAAGTGTGTCAACTCTGATCGACCACGTCTATCTTACTACCCCCCTACAGTATTCTGAACCTAAATATATTTTTGATAAGATAAAATTATTCACTCTTTGCAGCATAATGAGAATCTCTAAGGCTGCAGCAGCCATATTGGAAAAAGTATGAGGGAGGGGGGGCGGGGCTTCAAATGAAACCAGCTCGTGTTTACCTTCTATTTTTATGCTTGAAGGTTTTTACACATTCTTTCATTGCAATACATCAATACAGTAACCTAAACAGTTGTTCAATAGATAATGAATTCAAAATGATAATATAAATCTTGGGCTCCTCTTTGGTTTCGGTGGACGAAATATTCATTTTTATTTTTGATGGAGAACGGGTGTTTTTTTCATTTGAAAGCGATCAAGTGGCGCCATCTCTCAACGAAACCAGTGACTATTAGGCTCCAACATCATCCAACTGCAACAGGCTAAATGAAAAACAATGCTGGCAAGCAGAAAAAAATTTCACATTTTTGGAGTCGGATGAAGATGCTACTTTCGATCGTTTTCCCACACCATGATTTTGTTATTATAAATTTAATCTTTTCTATTCTTTTTGTAATAATTTTTTTCCCTCAATATCGAAACTATTTGAGCATCTCCTTATCAAGTGGCGCCATGTCGTGACAAAACCAATGACTATTAGCCTCCTGTTAACATTCTTTGTAACCGGGAAAAGTCGGAGGAATTTTAAAAAATCAGCCAAAAAAAAGTGCGAAATAGGATCGAAAAATTTGAAAAATGTCAATAATATTTTAATGATGAAAAATAATATTTTATCAAGAAAGTCATTTTTTGCTACTGATGTTCAGGGAAAAGTCAGGGAATTTTACGAAATCGTTTTGCTAGACACCCTGTATTATAAATTTAATCTTTTCTGTTCTTTTTGAAATAAATTTTTTTCGCTCTCAACGTTGCCTTTTTTTCTATTTTTTTGCCTCGGCTTATGCTCGAATCATGGCGCTTTTTACTTTTTGGGGTCAAAAATCGTGATTCGGTTTATGCATGAGCATATACGGTAGTCTTGTCTCTTTTTCATCGGCCTCACTTTCATTATTTCTATTTTTCGAAATGATACTATAATTATTTATAGTATGAAATAATAGATTTTAATTGTAACCATATTAATTTTCTTTATTAAAACATTCTTGGACGTTTTTCAAGACTCACTTGGTATGAACACAGTGTCAATTTACCAAGGTCGTCGCTATCTTGTTTACATATACGGTGGCTACGTTTTAGGCTATGCTATGTTAGACTGTCGCCATTTTAGAATCAAATAATGACTACAGACTAACTTCGTTTTATTTAATTTTTTTTTCTAAATTTCGTCAAATGATTTTTCTATCCACCGATTTTTTTTATTATATCAAGGAGAAAAATATGAAATACGATTGCAGAAAGAATTTTGAACTTTTATACAGAAAATCATTCGAGCTATTTCTTCATGCGGACAACCTGTAACTGCTTCACTCTTGACATCACTCAACTTAAGCTGAGACAGTTAATGGCAAAGTAATTTGCCTTACTTTTGAACTTTATTATTACAAAGTTCATGCAGAATAAGTGACTAAACCACTGTGCTAACAGACATCTCAGCTTGGCGGCCATCTTGAAAAGTTGCTGAGAAAACGTGGTATGAACGGAAAATGGAAGCGAGCCACCGAATTTGCTTTTGCAATAAATATACGTGAAGTATTTTTATATGTGGAATATAAAGTGAATAAATATAATGTATATTGCATTTACTGGATAATATTGTATAATAAAAACCAATACTTTTTAGACTATAAATTTTTCCAGTCTCTACTCCTATGGCTGGTTTAACAGTTTACATTAAAAAGGCGATTTTTGCAAAACAATAACCCAACATACTATCAAAACCAAAAATGGAGGAAACCTCTAATCCATAAGGAAAATTGAAATGGCATTTCGATTCTCCTTGTGGATTAGAGGTTTCCCCTTTTTGGTTGTTCCATTTCACAGTTTTTACTTAATTTTTGTCCAACATGCTATGGTTAATAAACAAGCAGCATTCATATATGAAACCTTATTTTGCATATTTCAATTAATCATGATAATGTTCCGTTACCAGAGCTTAATTTCGATATTCTAATGTCATGATCAACACCTTCTTTCATCTACATAGGAAAATGCTATTCAAAATTTCGTAAAAATTTCTTTCATTGAAACTCAACAAAATTTTTAGCCATTTCCTTATCTTGGAGTTTTTCTCAAAATATCCAAAGAAGGAAACTGAACCATTTCATTTTCATAAAATGTCCTCTTTCTATTTATTAAAAAGAGGGAAAAAATATTATATGTACTTAAAGTATTCAACAAATATAAGGGTGTCTCAAACCTTCATTCTATACATGGTAAAGGACTGTAAACTCGAATATTTTGAGATAAAAAAGGCATATTTCATGAATAAGGAGGAAGGGGCGATCCTGTCCCATGGGCAGTCCGACTACCATATCTTACTCCTCTGGATTTTTTCCTAAGGTGCAATCAAGTTGTTAGCTTTTAAAATCCCATAAGAATATAATATGAAACTACTTGCCATAGTTCAAGCTGCCTGTGTTCTCTTCAACAGACACCAGGAATATTTGTAAGGGTGCAGCAAAATTTCCTCTGGCAATGTAATGCATGTAATGGAGAATGGTGGTTGCCACTTTGAATATTTTCTCTGAGCTGTGAAGTGTTGCTATGAGGTACACTAAACAATAAAAAACTTGTTGCTTGCTCTGAATAAAAACTTTTTTTTTTAGAAAACAACATCACACGTATTAACTCGTTCAACATCTTATGGTGCCTGAAATATGCATTACCAACCATCTCAAAATACTAAGTTTACAGTCCTCCATCCATAGAATTCTGACACTAAAGATTTGAGACACCCTATATTGAATGTCTCCCTGTTCAATAAGTTTTAACCCTTTCACTACCAATGGGATACACATGCCCCACAAAGAAATGCCAATGGGACATGTGTGTCCCATTTTGTACATTGTTATTTGCAATAAGTATTCATATAAATCTTGAAAATACATATGTAGAAGGTTAGATACCAGAAAAAGCAAAGAAATAAAATATTCCATGAAAATAAAAAATTGGTAGCGAAACTGTTAAACATCTTATTGCGAGGAGTAAATTCAGCATTATATATAATTAAAAAGCCCCAACTACACTTAACAATATTTCCCCCCTGAGAATAATAAAACAATACCAACCATGCTCACCTTGGTGAATGCTGAACGGTTCGTTTTCGTGCACATCTAATGCTGCTGCCCGTATACGTCCATCCTTTAATGCAGCAGCAAGAGCATTTTCGTCAACAAGCCCTCCACGTGCAGTGTTTACTAAAAATGCACCTAAAAGAACGAAGAATATAAACGTCGATCTTTAAATTGCAGAAATGAACTGTGGATTTATAAACAATTGAGATGTCTTATATTTGAAAATCAATGGTGTTGGCATTTATTATGTTAAAAAAAAAAAAAAAAAAAAAAAAAAAAAATGCTTGTGGAAATAGGTATTAAAGATGAATTCCATGCCAAACTTTATACACAATGATCTTTAGAATGAATAATACAAATAATTTTATTTTTGTCCAAAATTTCATGATGAAAAACGCATTGGAAATGTGAAAAATACCGCTTTCATCCCAGAGCATCATCCTTCACGTTTTAATTCTAGTTCTGGTTGCATGTCATGACAAACAACCTGCAAATGAGCACATTGATTATTAACATACCTATCCTATCTTTTATCTTGCCTGACAATTAAGATTGATTTAATATTAAATTCAAATAGACAATAAAGTATTTCAAGACTTATAATCAAGAAAAATTCGACATTTGGGAATTTATAATTTAAAACTGCAATTGTCTATCGTGGATAGTCTCACTGTGGCAACAACACTGCTGGATAGTTAGCTTTTGTTTATATGTATTTATCTATAGTCTGTCCAGTGAAAGTCGAATCTCTGTGCAGTCCTGGAAGCTCTGAATTAGCCAATCACAGAAAAGTGGCATTGTGTGATTGTTCAAATACTGCATCTCCTGACTTAAATAAATAACGAAGAAAAGCCCATCTTAATGGGTTGATGCCAATGTCTGGACCTGGCTCCTAGAGACTTTCACCTCTTTCCTCACTTGAAGGAGCACCTAGGAGACCGTTAGGAGAAGGTTAGGTTAGGTTAGGTCTAACCTAGGAGACCGACCAGGAGGGAATATTCAAACACATCCCACGAACCAACAAGCGCCTAAACAGATATGGGGATTATGTTGAAAAATAACTTAATATACAGGGTCTTTACTATTAAAGTTCCATTTTGACATGGCCATAAAAAAAAAACTACTGGACCAAAAGCTATAATAATTAGTAATATTATACAAGAGGGCATGGGAAGTTCATACCCACCAAAAAAAAAAAAAAAATTTATTTCAAAAGGTCACCACCAGCATGGAATGGCGCTCTATGCAATATTCGTATACTCCACCATTTACTGAAAGAATTTTAGTAACGATTAAAGACTTGTTAACCTGTGTCTTCGTGTCTAATTTCGTACACGAATATTGCATAGAGCGCCATTCCATGCTGGTGGTGACCTTTTGAACTAATTTTTTTTGGTGTGTATGAACTTCCTATGCCCTCTTGTATAATATTACCAAGTATTATAGCTTTTGGTCCAGTAGTTTTTTTTTTATGGCCATGTCAAAATGGAACTTTAATTATAAAGACCCTGTATGTACTATCAGTTGACTGTATAGGTTGTATGAAATAAAATGTACACGTTTCGCCGCAGGCTTTGAAACCTTACTTTCTGATCACCCCTCGCACATCACAAAGAAAATTTAAATCAGATTTTTAACATACCGTAATTTTTGGGGTATAATGCGCCCCCGTCCACAATGCGCAGCCATATTTTTTCGCGTTTCTGAAAAAAAATCTCCGTGCATAATGCGCATTGCGTATTATACGCATTTTATGTACCTAAGATAGCGATTCAACATCTTCAACATCAGGGAGTGCTCCGCCATATTTGTTCAAACGCGCAGTGCATTATGGTAGTCTGATTTTTAAAAGCTTTAGACTTTATATATTCCCATAAAATGAAGAAATTAAATTTTCAACATAAATGATCATATAAAAGAATTTATTCATTACAGTTAAACTTACATTTTATCTGAAATAAATGTATTTAATTTCTTTCAAAATCGAAATCGTCCGAGTTCTTTGTTGGGCCTAATTACAGTTTTTTGTTCTTCCTAGTCTTCTATTCTCATGATTGAATCATCCACAGGAGAGGTAATTCCTGCTTTCACAAAAGCATTCAAATTATATTTTCTTGTAATCTCTGTCATGCAAATGAATGATTGATAGATATCCATTTGATAGATAATTCAAACGTTTCGTCCCCACATCTTTATGAAGATAGATTATAGTAGCAAACATTGGTAAAAAACTACGGAATAGCATCCCCTAACTTCTTTGATTGATATCATCAAGACTGGTTGCATTCATGTATTGCATTTATTATTGTGTCAGCTCTAGTTAATGGCAAAGTAATTTGCCTTACTGTTGAACTTTATTATTACAGAGTTCACACAGAATAACAGTCACTAAAACACTGGCTGGCTAACAGACATCTCATCTTCAGGCGGCCACCTTAAAGGTTGCTGAGAAAACCTGGTATCCTTGGTTTTATGAACGGAAAACTGGAGAGAGCCACTGAATTCGCTTTTGCATTAAATAAACGTGAAGTATATTTATATGTGGAACATAAAGTGAATAATATAATGTATATTGTATTTACTGTATAATATTGTATAATAAAAACCAAAGGTAGTGTAAAAGTTTATCAGCACCAAGTTCTTTTGACACCCCCCCCCAACTTCTTCTCCAGGTTTTATTATCGGCCTATTATGCGCATCGTCCATAATGGTCAGCAATGATTTTTTTAACTTTTTTCACGCATAATGCGCGCATTATACCCCAAAAATTACGGTAATTTTTGTATAATGAAGAACATTTATCACATAATTAGGGCATATAAGAAATCACGAGCTAAATCAGCTGGGAAGTTCAGATTACATACTGCATAATGCGAAATAATGGACCCAACTGTCAACAAATACATACTGCATGTCGACCAAAATATTTAAACATTATTTCTTCACTGATGCCTTCAGGTTACCCATACTTTTACTTCATGTGTAATCATTTGCTCAGTGTAAGCATTTTTATTTACAAGGTACCCATAAAAGGTCTGACACATTTTATCTGTGTATTACCAAAAAACTAATAAAGATAAAAAGAAACGGATTTCAATATATGAAACTGTAACTGAAAAAGTTTTATTAAACCAATTTAGTAGACCCCAACGTGTGCTCCTTGGGTCACACGGAGGATATCCAGCCAATAATCAATTTCTTGCAATGTTCTTTTGAGCATATCGACATCCACTTTGTAAATAGCAACCGTGATTTGGCATTTCAAATCCGTAAAGTCCTTAACTTTTGTCTTGAACACCTGGTCCTTCGCAAACCCTTACAAGAAAAAGTCCAGTGGCATAATGTTGGGTGATCGAGGGGGCCGAGGTAGGTCCATCTCTTCTATCCAACGAAACGGGAAATTTTTCTTCCAAAGCGGCACGAACAATTGTCCACGAGTATGGTGATGCTCCATCCTGTCGGAAGAGAATATTGGGCCATAGTTCATGTAATTGCGGGAGTAAAAATTTTGCAACATGTTCAGATACATAATGGAAGTAATGGTTGGTTCCACTGAACACGCCCACCCGCGTGGGAGGTGCCCTTAGGCCCTAAATCGCTCAACTCCACACGAGGTGGGGTGCGGGTTTGTAGACTTGCTTTGGCTGCTAATAACAAACAGGGAACACTTTGGCTGCTATTTAGTAATAATTTATTCATAACCCCAAATATTTGCATATAATTAAATGTTCAATATATTTATATTCCATACCAACAATATACCGGGTGGGCAAGAAATAACGTGAGGTGTTCAGAGCTCGCTAGCGGGAATTCTATTAGGCCAAATGCAGTACATTTTGGTGTATATACTTAGTGGAACATGCAGTTTCGATTTCTGAAAAAAAAAACAATAGTACCAAAAGTCGCCATAATTTAAATTACCAAGCCTTTAAATCGTACCGCGCTTCTCTCTCAAGGCACTACTTTCTTTGTCTCCTAAGGTAACATGAGAAGGTGAGGAATGCATTGAGCCTTCCTTTTATTTTTTTTTTAACGCCTAATCATGCACTTCAATTACGTGAACTAGAGCGAGAAAAAAACACGGGGAGGAAGATGGTAACCCCATACTAACTTGAAGACAAACGCTTGACAAACACCCCTCATGCACCTTCGTTAGAATGAAGTGCTTAAACCGCTCTCTCGTTGCAGCTAATAAAGACTAATGTGGGATCGTCAGCAGAGAACACGTGCTCGTGCTTTCTTTCACTATATTTACATAAGTTAATGGGGCAATTTGCTATTAGCTCCATGATAACTATTCATACACCTCCTTGCCAAAAAAATAGAATCATCTGGTTTTCAGTAATATCAGCACTGGTTAAAAATTATTTTCACTTCAAATTTTAATTTTTTAAAGTTTTTTTTTTCATATCTTGTTCACTTGACCCTATATTAATAAAAATTATTTACCAAGAGATTATTTTTTTTAAAAAAATTAGCAAAATCTAATAACTAGTAAATGACAAATTAATAGAATATCACTGGAATAGAGACAAAAAAATAGAATATTTTATTTTGTTGAAATTTTACAACTATTTTAAACTTAATACTTGGTTGCTTCACCTTTATTTTCGATAACAGCTTGTAACCTTTGCGGCATAGTATCAACCAGTTTTTTACATTCTTCCTTTGTTATTGTTTTCCATATTTCTTTAATCGCACAAATCAATTCTTCTTTATTTTGCGGTACAATGGTTTTTTAATTGTTTTTTCATAATGTTCCACACGTTTTCGATTGGGCTTAAATCAGGGGAGTTACTAGGCCAAGATAAAAGAGGAATGTCCCGATTTTGAAGCCACTGTTTAGTCGTTTTTGCGGTATGGGGCGAAGCACCATCTTGCTGAAAAATAAAATTATCGCCACAAACATTCTCTGATGATGGAATCATGTAGTACTCTAATATTTTTTGATAAACATCAGCATTAACATGACTTTTCAAAATGCATAGCTCTCCAACTCCTCCAGCGGACATGCATCCCCAGATCATAACGGATGCTGCGAACTTCACAGATCTCTTTAAACATGCACGGTGAAAGGATTCACTTGATAAACGCCAAACTCTCACACCCTGGTCACCGTACGATAAACAAAACATTGATTCGTCACTAAATAACACATTTTTCCAGTCATCTTCACCCCATAAAATGTGTTCTTTGCACCATCTTACACGATTCTGCCGCTGCTTCTTCGTCATGAGTGGCTTTATCTTAGGAACTGTCGATTTAAAGTTCATTTCATGCAGTTTTCGATTTGTTGTTCGACTCGACACTGATGCTCCCCAATTCTTCCACTCAAGATGCATATATTTAACACTTTTGAAACGATTCTGTCTTACAATCTGTTTCAATTTTCGGTCTTCTCTTGGAGTGGTAGCACGTTTACGTCCACAATTCTTTCGTTTGGATTTACTTCTACTGCCCTTATGGCGAATAACTTTGGACACAGTAGATTGTGAACAATTCACATATTCGGCAATCTCACGTTGAGTTCGTCCAAAGGAGTATAAAGCAACAATCATATCTCTCTGAGCGTTACTGACATCTGGTTTAAGTCCCATGGCAAAATGAAATATATTTCAGAAATAAAAATTTTTTGCTTTTTATACCTTTGCTAGTTAATGTGAGAATGTATAATTTGCATATTCTGAAGAAATTGTCCAATTGTATAGGTTAGAACTCATGAAATGTAAAAATATTTTAATTTTTTGTCCCTATTCCAATAATATTCTATTAATTTGTCATTTAGTAGTTATTAGATTTTGCTAATTTTTTTAAAAAAAATAATCTCTTGGTAAATAATTTTTATTAATATAGGGTCAAGTGAACAAGATATGAAAAAAAAAACTTTAAAAAATTAAAATTTGAAGTGAAAATAATTTTTAACCAGTGCTGATATTACTGAAAACCAGATGATTCTATTTTTTTGGCAAGGAGGTGTAATTCCAACTATCAGGTTATAGCATATAAAAATACACATTCAGTTTTTTTTTAAGGATGATAGTACAGTAAATTACGCTCCCGTGAGCTGAACGCGTAGTGATAAGTTTGATTACGCACTGTTCCACCCTCCTAACGCAATGACGAAAAGGGGGTGTCCCGGGTGGCTATGCATGTAAATTCCCACAAAAGTAAAACAAGAACGATCTCACCACAATGACATCTACTGGTCTGGAAGATTTCTTAGTGGAAAGCTTGGCACCAACATCCTTGTTGCCAATATATCGCGTCGGCGGTAAACATTGCTCCGCAATGAAAAAACATCGAACAAACGCAATAAATATGCATAAAGGCAAACTGCTTCTCTTTACCATAGTTCCTGAAGAATATCTAATATTATATTCAAAGAACGGTGGGTCATCTTATTTCCGCAGCCCAGATACACAAATTTTCCGTTATGGCGGCGTTCCATGATCATCGCTCATATTTTTTTCTACAACCGAGAGCGACATCCTTCAACAACGAACACTCGGCGACAACAACAACGTAACAATCACATAATTTTTTTACATAAAAATCGTACACTCTTCTAGGAAAACTCATTACAACAAAAGAGGGATCATGCCCCTTCTATTTCATTATTACAACCTCCGTTATTTTAAACTACTCGACAACAATGCTTTTCACTAAATATACTGACAATAGCGAATGTCAACACAAATTTTTCTATTTAATAAAATAAACTTATAATTATTCCAACAGGTCTAGGGTTACGGCTCACCACAGCATTAAAATAAACAATCACCCCAATTAAATTGTTTCAACTCCAAGCCTCCCTCCTCCACTAAACTCTAAAAAATGCTTAAACTTTTACTAACATTATAACGGGCGTATATGACTGTAAGACAACCCCCACCACAACAAACACACACTGGTTACAGTCACACCACAAAAAAGAAGGGTCCTAGCACGTGATCGTGCAGAAGTCTGCACCAGACACTTGATTTTTGGTCTGTCTCTTTCCATTTCACGAACACAGTGCGGTTTTCCAGAACATTGTGGCGGTTAAAATGTTCGGAAACATGGAAAGTCGCCTCATCGGAAAACAACACACTGAAGAAAATCTCCATCGTCTTCAGTCCTGTTTAACATGTAAACAGCAAACTTCATACGTTTTGGCTTGTCATCTGATTGGAGAGCTTGTACAAGCTGAATCTTGTATGGATACAATTGTAACGTCTCACGTACGATTTTATGTACCACGGATTTAGGAAACCCCAATTCTCTGGAAGCTGTCATCATGGATTTTCTAGGGCTCTGATCAAATGCCTCTAACTCTTTCCTCATCCTCATCTGCTATGCTTGGGCGGCCTGAATTTTTTTTGCATAGAACGCTGCCAGTTTCCAAAAACCTCTTCTCCCAATCCAAAATGCTTTTTCGACAGGTGGATCCTTATTAAATTGTCTTCGAATATTTCTCTGTGTCTGAGTCACAGATTTCGTTTCGATAAACCAATGCACTGTCCATGCTCTCTCCTGTGGAGTAGCCATCTTTTCTTTTAATAACCCGGATGTACAGTTCCCACACTCTAGCAGTGAAATTGTGAAACAATAAAACTTTTTCAGTTAGTTTCATATACTGAAATCCGTTTTTGTTTATCTTTATTAGTTTTTTGGTAATACACAGATAAAATGTCAGACCTTTTATGGACACCCTGTATTTTATTTATTAAAAAAATTCCAAGCTTATTGATCATAATTTTCAGGACTTGGTTTCCACTTGAGCGTTTGCCCTTTACCAACCATGCGGAAGATAAAGTAAGGCTTTCTGTGGGTGAAAAATCTCAAATGGAGATGTGACAGAAAGTCAGTTACAGAGTTAATTGATTGTCACTTTCCACTTTCATGGAAGCGTTCTCCTCATGTGGAGGAAGGGGGGGGGGATCAAGAGCAACAGCATGTGCTGTGTTTACTCTCTCACTCCACCTCCACAGTGAGCTATAAACTTAGAAAGCTCTAAATTATCTTACCTTCAGTGTGCCATCAGACTTTAAAGTGATACTTTGTGAAGAACTTGATTCACTTGATAAACTTTTGCGTAAAGTTATCATCAGCAACATCCCCATAGTGTTTGCCACTTGTCAAGCTTAATGAACTTTTTAGGCTTATTGATTTCATAGATAGCTCGTCTGCGATTCGACTGAGTGTTCTTTGCAGTTCCTGCCAGAGGGCTTGATGAAAGTCGGGCCTATTAGAAAGCGATGTCGCTTATCATCCAATCAGAAATGCCCAAGATTGAATCGCACAAGTGTCAACCGCCTTTGAATCCTACCGGCATGCCATTCGACATAGTAATTAGCGTATAAATTAAGGTAATCAACCAATTGACGGCATTCAGATCTCATAATTGATTGACATGCAAGTCTGAATCCTTGCTCTTCAGAATTTTTCCCTTGGAACGCCTGCATTGGCATGGATAAAGATTTATCAATTGGATGATGAGGTGACTAGTGTTAAGACTCTTTTGAACTTAACTGTAGACTCTGAATTTGGGAACTCTGAATCTCTTTGATACAGGAGCTTTTAAGACTTAAAATTTTATCATTGACTTTAGTGTTAGGGTTACTGTGTTCCTCCCTGTTCAAAAGGAACACACAACACTTTCAGTGTCCAGCTTTTAACGATCGAAGCTAAAACTTCTTGTCTGATAATAGTCTCTTGTACATTTTTTCAAAACATTTAATAATTTGTATTAAATTAATCTTTAAACTAAAGATTTATAATTTATAAATAAAAACTTCTGCTTAGACTTCTGTTAACTTGTTTCACTTGATCATTAATTGATATTTACATTACGAATTTTAATTCCTTTTATGTACCATAATAAAACTTTGCTATATTTTTTACTTTGTGTGCCTTATTTTTATACCCACTATTTACCTATTTCACTACAGAGAAAACAAATGATGGGTGTTCTGACTGTGGGGGAAGGGGTGAGAACCAATTAGATAATTGATAAATTAAATGTGAAGAAGATGGGTTAATTTAAAAAAAATAAATCAAAAATTTAAACTGAAAGGAATCTATTAATTCGCATTTTTGTATGGGATCGAATATGGTTGCACTTCATATCCCACTTTCAAACTGTCCTTGGTGTTAACATTTTACTGTGGCTCTTAGTACCTTGTTGTATGCATGGTTTTAGTCATTAATACAATAGTCGTGGATCTACAAAAGATCCAAACGTGTCAAGGGTCCAAACTATTAAAGATTTTCTAATAAAGATGCTAAATTGGATGGCCTGGTGGGCTTTCACTGAACACACAACTTCTGTGAAGTTAAGCAACATCAGGCACAGCTAATCACTGGATGGGCGACCATCAGGGACCCACGATCTTCTAGAATTACTAATCCAGTTACTTATTTTTTATAAGAATTTATAATTTCATAGTAATTCTGGAATGTAGCATATAAATACAGTCAATAATGTTTATAACTACCTCCAAGGGAACATGAAAAATTGGTCATTATATCCGATATTTGCCTTGTATATCGCTTTGCACCAATGTCAATATGTACGAGGGTATTTCAGTAAGTTACAAATCGAAGTTGCGACCTTTATTTTTTAATTAAATGTGGGAAGCTGTCACCGCTAGATAGCAGCGCTATCTAGTTTTATTGTGGCGCACAACGATCGTTCTGCGCATGACTGTACAAGATGGCGGCACCCCTGAGTACATGTACCACGATAGAACACAGTGCCGTTGTGCGTTTTTTGTGGACAAAACATATGGGTAGCAAAGGATATCCACAAGGAAATGCTGCGTGTGTATGGTGAACATTGCCTGTCACGTCAGGCAATCCATAATTGGGTGCAGAAGTTCTCGGAAGGGCAGACAAGTATCGAGCCGGTCAGCCGGTGAAGATCGCCATGCCAGAAACGTTGCAGCGCGTCAAAGACATCAACCGAGCAGAGAGGAGGGTAACCGTTGACGCTATAGCAACCGCTATCGGTTGTTCACGTGGCCAGGCTTACAACATGATGCATGAACAACTAGGGTTCAATAAAGTGTGCTTCCGCTGGGTGCCACGCCATCTTACACCACAATACAAAAGCCAAAGAATGGGCTTGGTATTGCAGCATCTCCAGTGCTACCAGTTCGCGCATGGTTCTAATAGCAACCAAAAGAATGTTACGCCACAGGTAACTTAAGTTTGTTTATTTAAGTGTTCGAGGTGTCCTCCTCCTGCATGGCACACATCTACCATATACACTATATGATCACAAATATCCGGACACATGCACGTTTGCGCTCTAGCCACGATTTCATGAAAATCAATAGGGCGTTGCACATCCCTTTGCCCGAATCACAGCTTCCACCCTTCGGGGAAGACTTTCCACCAAATGTTGGTAGGTACTTTCCGGAATGTTCCTCCATTCCTCCCGAAGAGCGAGAATCAGTTCAGGTACAGAAGTTGGCCGATGTGATCTGGCCCGCAAGCGTCTTTCCAATTCATCCCACAGACTCTCTATAGGATTGAGGTCGGGACTTTGTGCCGGCCAACACATTTCTTCGACCCCGAGTCCGCAAACCACTGCTGTACACGCCTCGCTTTGTGGCACGGAGCATTGTCGTGTTGGTAGAAAAATGGCCCGTTTCCGAAAAATTGCCACAACGTTGTAAGTGCACAGTTGTCCAAAACATTCACATAACGGTCGGAGTTCATGATTCCTTGCACAGGAACGAGCTGGCCCAGTCCGTACCATGAAAATGAGCCCCACACCATGATGACTCCTCCTCCGAACTTGACTGTGGGCTCTGTGCACTCAGGTAAGAAGCGTTCTCCAGGCATGCGCCAAACCCAAACTCGTCCATCGGATTGCCAGAGAGTGTAGCGAGATTCGTCTGTCCACATTACACGTTTCCATTGGTCCATTGTCCAGTTTCTGTGGGCTTTGCACCACTCCAGACGTCGCTTGGCGTTGACCCTGCTGATGTGGGGCTTGTGGGCAGCAGCACGGCCATGGAATCCCATCGTGTGCAGTTCCCGACGAATTGTCATGGTACTGGCATCATTTGAAGAGGCGTTTCGAAACTCTGTGGCAATTTTTTCCGCCGAGGACTTCCGGTTGCTGCGGGTGACACGACGAAGCACTCGACGGTCTCTGTCCGTTAGTTTCTTGGGTCTACCGGTTCGTTGTTGAACTGTTGTTGATCCCCGGGTCTTCCATTTCATAATGACATCGCCTACTGTTGACTTGGGTATCTGAAGAAGGCTGGAAATGTCACGCACGGACTTGCCATTGTCCACGTTGGAACTCACTGAGCTCTGCCAAACGACCCATTCTTGCCAATGTCCAAGCAGAGTTGTGTCTGAAGGTGTGGGAAGCTATTTAAATGATGTGCAAGTCATTATCATGTGACATTGGGCCAATCGATGATCTGTGATGGGTGTCTGAATATTTTTGATCATATAGTGTATACTAGATGTATTGCTGCCCTCGTTATATTGCCGCACCCCCATTTTTGGGCCGAAAAATTGGGAAAATTGATTAACCGATGTATTGCCTTACGCCAAAATTTACACACTTGTCATACAAAAATTCAAAAATAATCTAAAAACATGGGATTAGAATAAGTTTCTTGAATAATATACGGTATTTAATAATATAATACTATTTTACAAAAATAATTAATTGAAGCCTTTGCATCATCTGAGTCATGGAAATCTAATGAAATTAAATTTAGCTCTGGAATGTTTGGCTTTAAATATGCTAGCCATGTGCATTTTCTTGTTGTCTACGGGTGAGGTCAAAATCTCATCAGTCAGAAATCTCTGAGAAAAAAATGACGTCATTTTAACACTGTCGAAAACGTCAGTTAGTGCTGCTATGCCTAACCGGTTAGTCTAACCGTCCTCACCGAGAAAAAGACTGTTAGCCCAGTCATCATTCTCTCACTGGTGAGGGTTTTTGACTACAGCCTATTGGTGGATTAGCTTATGAATAGCTCATGAAACATTTTATGAAACATGTAGAGCTTTCATGATTATTGATAAACAAAATATTCCATATAATAGCGGTTGTCTGATAAAAAAATATGGACAGGGGAGGATTAATGTTAACTCAATATGACTTCATAAATGTTATTATTTTTAATTTTATAACTATTCAAAAACTTTTAGAAGGTCCCACAGAACAAAAGTTTCTTAAACTTCCTAATCAAAGAGAATTAGTTATAAACTTAACTACTCAGTTAGTGCATGAACATGATTTCTTTTTAAAAAAGTATAATTGTGAAAAAGGTCATTCAAAAGACTTGATACTGCAATATTTTTTAAATGCAGCAACAAACACATTCTTAAACAATTATGTTAAAAAAAGAAATGATGAATTCACACTTCCTTCATAAAGATAAAAGAAAATTATCAACTTTTACTAAAAATTAGGAATTTTTTATTAAAAATTGTACATTTTTATTAAAAATTTATACTCAAAATTTTGCAACGTGAAATAAATGATTTTTATTATATTGTGTTGTTTTGTTTTAAATTTCTCTTATACTTTTGCGTTTAAGTAATTTGGGATTTATTAAAGAAAAAAAATTAGATTATAAATGCAATAGAAAAATAAGGCAGAATCCTTATACAAAGTGACATTTAAACCTTTCAAATTTTATATTTTTTAATCCTTTCATTTCATAGATACTTAAATAATATTTGTTTCTGTAAAAGGATAATATTTAACAAAATTAATTCAATCACCGTATGACCCCCTTTCATCCACTATTCCCCTTATCCCTACTAGCTGTGACGTCACAAAATAAGCACCTAGGCCTTCTTTCAGGGGGTGTTGGTACAATTACACTGGGCAACAATTTTTTATGAAAATCATGTACCCAAAACCAAAGTGATCTTTTTATACTAATTCTGTATTGCTGAAAACGAATATCATAACAAAAATTCTGAGTTGGCTACAAATATTTAGAAAATGTCATACCGAAAATCACGCTTTTTGAATGTCGTACCATGCATTATACTTGCCTACAGGTGATGTCTCTTCATCTTTCTCTTGTACTGAAGGTCAGGAGCATCTCTACTGACTGCCCAGCAGTAGTCCGCCAACATACTTGCTGACCATTTGCCCCGATACCGCTTCTGACCAACTTGAAACTGATCTCTTTGGCCATTCTCGTTGAATGTAATGCAGGTCTCTTGCACGGCTGTCCCTTTCACACAAGCAGGAGCTGTACTTTGTAAAGCCCAGCTGCAGACCAGTCAAAGTGATGGTAGTGTTGTATCATCATAAATTCATATCAAGCAGGTATTACGTAACCACACCTCTCATTAACCACAGCTATCATTATTAATTCTCAAAGTTTGTACATATTATAAGGGGTGTATACTGTAAATATATATAGTTATATTATAATATATAATATCATTGCAAGTATATAATATTTATGCAAGTGATAATGATTACTGATTTTTCTATATATGCATTATATATAAAAGGTTGAATAAGTCGTACCACGTAGCAGTCGTACCTCAAAAACTATAGCCAAAAAATAAATTTGGTTTTCATATTTGTGTTCAGGACACTTTTTTAGTCCGGATTTGGCTATTTTTAATTAAAGTACATTTTCACTGTTGACCAGTGTTATTAGTGTAACACGAGTAATTGAGTATCCGTGCCTTGACAAGGTGACTGCAATATGATTAAACATGCTCATGTCAACAATGCTTAAAACAAACAGAAAATAACATTTTATTCATTTTTGTCATGACTATGAATCGATTATTATATAACATTAAATATCCTCACGGTCACTGTTAAAGCATATGCTATTGACCTGAAGGGGTCATGAAAAAGACTGAAAATTTAATACAGCTGGGCTAACACTTGATGATCATACTGTTAAAAACAAAATTCGAAAAAGTTAATCTGTTTTTAAAGTTATTGTGCAAACAGTGGACAGCCGGATAAACCTAAGACCAAGTAAGCATTCTTATAAGTAGCTTTTATCTGAAGCTCCTAATTAACATATCCAGTCATTGACTGTAATGTATCCAGATTCGTAACAAATCGTTTAACAGGTCTCAAACGTATAGTGAAGAACTTCAAATGAAACCAAAATTAAACATATTTCACATTTTTAGTGGATGCCAAAAATAATGAGCTAGAATTATTTATTTGCCCCCCAACTGAAGCATTTTCACATTTGTCATTTTATTACTATAAATCTCAATATTACCTGGTCGCATCTGCTTGATTGTGTAGTCGTTGATTAAGTGATGATTATGTTCATTCAATGTACAATGTAAAGAGACACAATCACTCTGGAATAGGAGATCTTGCAATGTGTACACCCGTGTTAAGCCTAATGATTTCTCGATACCATCAGGAAGGTAAGGATCATAAAAAATCACGTTGAATCCAAAGGCCTTCGCTCTAAGTGCTACAGCAGAACCAATCCGTCCTGAGAAAGAGAAAAAAGTTTATTCAGTTACTTAGAAAATGGATTTTAATTCAAAAGCAGTTACAGGTGAGATAAATCTTAAAATATTTTATAGCTTTCGTAATACTACCATAAATTAATTTTACAACTTTAGACTTTCATAACTATAAAGCTATACAAGATAACAAATAATGGTTTTCAGCATGTGACAAAGTTTTTTTTTTTTGCTTTAGGTAAAGCAGTTTTGACTAGAAATGTGGACCCTAAAGGAAAAAGCTCGTGTGATGCCTGGTTCAAAGAAACTAGGTCAGATACCCAAGTGCAACGAAACCAAGGTCTGATTCGGTGACTGCCTCGATCAAGTGAATAATCCACTGTATTTCTTCCTGTGGGTTTCCTAAAGGATCAGATGTACCAAAGATAAACCAAGATTAGAGACCTAGTGGACTTGAAGACATGCAGTCTCAATGTTTTGCAGTCCTCAAGAGGTGGATACATTGAGGTTTATAAATAAGGGGGAAAAAACGATTTACTTGTATAATGAAAAAAGCGTTTATTATCTTGTATAGCATTTTAGTTGTTAAAATCTAAATTTGTAAAGAAATTATGGACACCCTATGTAATAAAACATTTATAGTCAAAATCAAGGCATATTAATTAACCAACACAACCAAAAGATTAAGAATCCCCAAGTCTATTTAAGGCAAATTAATTCTGAAGATATGTGGATTATTTTAAGTAATGAAGATACAGTGCTCCCTTTGCATGACAGCACTCTGCCTAACAGCAAATTTATAAGGGCAACTCCATATAAATTTGCCGGTATGTAGAGAGAGCACTGTATTATCAATTTTTCAGACTATACATTGGATTTTAGAGCAAGCTAATTAATGAAAAATCAAGAAAATAGGTAAAAATTTAATAAACAATTAGCAACACACAATGATTTTAATGGCTCAAAGCAGATAACATACATAGTGCATACATAAAAAAAAACCCATCATTTCTGATTTTGCATGGCTATCTGTTGAGATTCTTAGTTCTGAAAAATCCTCGAACATTATCAGCATCGCCATATCAGCTCCAGTGATTTCTCTATGAAAATTTGAATTTGCTGCTTGATGAGATTTTTTTTAAACTTGGAGAGTTTTCTTCTCTATCTATTGCTGTAAGATTTACTACGATCCGTTGCTTTAGTTTACTTGTTGTGATGTTTTGAAATGTTTTACAGACTGTATTTCTAGTGTTATATATAGAAATGGAGTAATGGTCATTACGAAATGAAATACTATATACAGGGTCAAATTCTACATATGGTAGAGAACTGTAAACTGATAATTTTGAGATAAGAAACCAATGGTCAGAAATGCACGTTTCAGGTGCCACGAGATCTTGTTGTCCGCAAAAAGATGTGGCGGCAAATCAACATGACGGAGTGTTAGAGGCTATCCTTTGTCAAAGCAGGGAGGATAATTCTCTAAAGCAAGGAAAATATCCTGAAGTGATAAAAGGAGTACTAGGAGACAACATATATAGACAATGTAGGGGGAGGAAAGAAGGTATTGGTTGGGACACCAGAAGGGAAGGTCTCAGCTAATACATTCTTTAGAGAATTATCCTCCTTGCTTTGACAAAGTATAGTCCCTATCCGAAATGCCGGCCTTTTATTTTTGATTTATTTATTTTATTTTTTACTTGATATAAATTATCTAATAATTAGATTGGACAGGGAGGTGCTGTCCCATGGCCAGCAAAATCACCAGATCTCACTCTGGGTTTTTTTTTCCTATGGCAGTACATCAAGTTGTCAGCATGTAGAATCTGATAATGCTATTGCTTGCCTGTCTCCTTATAAACAGACACCAGGGATATTTGAAGTGTGTAAAAAAATTTCATGTGCCATTGTTGCATTGAGATTGGTGGTTGCTATTTTGAACGCTTGCTCCTAGCTGCAAAGTTGTTGCTATGAGATATAAATTCTATAAAGACTACAATTCCACCCGTCGCATGACAGGTGTCAACCGTACAGGTTGAAGGGTAAAGAAATGAAAGTGGAGCATCAATAGTTTTCAAAACTTATATTCTGGAACAATATAGGCTACTGATCATCTGCATATAAAATAAATTGGGCAAATGCGAGTCGGACTCGTACATCGAGGGTTTTGTACTACCATATAATATATTTACCAAAATATGCCAGGTTCTGAAGGGATTGGCACTGTGTTCTCGATTTCGGGTTTTATAGACATATAATCTATAATAGTCAAGTGTCGAAATTTATAGAAACCAGCGGAACGATCAAGGTTGCTACCCAATGTAAGCAAGTCCAAAATGGGGTTACTAAAAAATTAGATTAAAATTAGACTAAGGGACACTTATTTGATTACTGTGAGAGGTGCACATGAATACACTTTTGGGACTATATTGTAATAAAGACGTGCAAAAAAACGATTGTCAGTACAAGATTGAAAATTGTTGAAATATAAAAAGCTTGTAAGTTATCCTAAATCTTTCCTAAACAGGGTAAAAACACGGAGGAGGTTAATTTCTCCATGGGTAAAAAATTGTGTTCACAGTGAGGTCACGAGTGAAGCGGTTACAGTTCGTCCGCATGAAGAAATACTTTGAATACATTTCTGTATAAAAAGTTCAGAATTTATTAATTAATTAATTAATTAAATTTAATTGTATGACACTTTAAACCTACCGGGCCAAGAATGGTCCATCAGGTCAGACCCGAAGGGAGATGAGTGTCAACTTTGTTGAAAAATAAAAAAGTTAATAAGGTAAACTGCTTAAGGTTAAAATAGAATAAAGGATAATTTTTAATATCTTTAATTTTATCAGGGATTGAACCCCATAGCCTCAAAGCACGATATGAAACACCGCGCTCTAAATGAGTACGAACAAGAAGGGTAAATAAATATTAGTATTATAGCAAGTATTATGATCATGAACATCAGAACAATATTTAATATTAGCTATTAAATTATCACCCATAACAACATTTAAAGTTTTATGGGTAAAACAAAGAAGACGAATTTCATAGAGTTGATAAATTGTCAAAATCTTTATATCTTTCAAATAGAGGCTTAGAAGAAATAGTGAAGGGAGCATTAGCTATAATTCTTAAATAGCATTTTTGCAAACGGAATAGTGAAAGCAGCTGATTATAGCCAGAAGTCCCCAAAAAATGATTCCAAAAAGTAAAGAAGATTGAAAATATGCAAAATATAAGTTACGGAGAATAAAAGAAGGAAGATATCGATGCCTATAGACTAACCCAACAGCACGACTAAGTGACAAAGATTTTTAATATGTTCCCTCCACGAAAGATCCGAAGAGATCCAGAGACCAAGGTATTTTGTATGATAAACTCGCGGAATTGGAGTATTCTTACAAAGTATATTAAGAACAGAAGAATTAAATTGTTTATTATGCTGACAGAAATGGATAAAGCATGATTTATTTGGATTTATTGAAAGTTTGTTCAATAGGCACCAATTGTGCAACTTGTTCAAAAAAAATATTAACAATAGTTATTAAAGTAGGTAACTTTTTATGGGAGAACACAATGCTCATATCGTCAGCAAAGAGTAGAATAAATTCTTTTGAAATTTTAAAAATATCATTAACATACAAGTTAAAAAATAAAGGCGATAAACCAAATTTCTGCCTGCAATCAAATTTCATATTTTTCTCCTCAATATAATAAAAAAATCAGCAGACAGAATGGTCATATGACAAAATTTAAAAAAAATCGTTTCACAGTTTACGTGTGATTAGTTTGTGAGGGAAAGAAATCGGAGATGTTATAACTTGAATGCACCTCGTACAATATCATATATATACCAGCGACCGTGGACTATGTCACAATAAAGAAAAAATCTAACAATGGGTTATTTCCTCATTATACAATAGGGTAGGTTTGCTTTTAGTACAAGATATTAATTCCCTTTATTCTCAATATTGCTTCTGCAAAAGCTAATGCGAAAGTGAATTCTCGAAAACAAGAGGTGACAACCAGTCGCGGAAAAATCACTGCGATCACGATTCATTTATTATAAATTCTCTCGTGCCGCCTTTTTTTGATAATAAGTGAACATTATAGACATTACATTAAATAAATTTTAACATTAAAGATGAAAAGTGAAATAAATTTTTGACCAGCTTTTCAAGAGTCACTGCATTAGTCTCCTGAAAGTGTCCTAGAATGTTTTATAAGTTCAATTGAATATTTATTACAGTTCCTTAATGCATGAAGATGTACTGTAATAATTTCAAAAAATGAAAATACAATAAAAGTACATGTAAATAATTTAAATTGAATATGTTCAATAGTAATGTTTGTGTGAACATAATTTTTTTTTTTTTTTTTTTTTTTTTTTTTTACTCCTGAATGTTTGAATTTTTGCAAGTAAAAAAGAATAAACTCTTAAAGTACAGTGCTCCCTCTATATAACAGCAAATTTATAATGGCAAGTCCATATAATGAAGTAAACTTTGTTACATGAACTTGCCATTATAAATTTGCCGTTATATACCGGGAGCACTCTACTAATTGTGATCACAGTTTCACTAACTTCTTATAAAATAAAATTTAAGAAAAATAAAAAAAAAAAAACCATTCTCAAAAAATGACCCCTAAAAACCATATTCGGCTTATGCAGGAGAGAGTTGATGAAAGCTCTCATAAACGAAGGGCTCTTTTAAGTGGAGTTTACAAAAAAACTAAATTCATTAATCAATTTATACTTCATTTATTAACCCTTTCACTGCTTAAATAAATTTCTGATCAGATAAAATTATTCACTCTCTGCATCATAATGAGAAACTCTAAACTGGTGTGGAAGCCATATTGTTGATATGGCTGCCAACACTTTCGATGAAAATTTAGCATTCTGCACTTTATTCCAAAATAAAAGCTCAAAAAATAATCATAACTAAGTATTACGAAAAACTGCATTTAATAATCAGCCGATGATAATCTAATAATAAAACCAGGAGAAGTACGAAAGGGTGTGTGTGTGTGTGTGGGGGGGGGGGGGGGGGAGTTGGAGTTTCAAACGAAACCAGAACGTTTTTAAGTGTTCTTTCATTGCAATACATCAATACATTAATCCAAACATTTGTTCAGATAATGAATTCAAAATGGAAGATCAAATCATCGAAGATTCAAGAACATCAAAAATTCGATATCGAAACTTTTTGAACATCAGTATCGATGGTAGCCCATATGTCATCAAAAGCACTAGCGTATAAAATTTAGGCTAATATACCTTACAACACATTGTACAATTACAGTTGAACCCGAGTAACTCGAACTCTGGTAACTCAAATTCCCAGTTAACTTGAGCGATACTCTAAGTCCCATCCCTAGGAGTATTTAATTAATAGAAATTTCACAAATTAAAACAAATTTTTAATAAATCCCGGAAACGTGAAGAAATTTTTGGTTTTAGTGAATAGATATTCGTAAATTTAAAGCAAAAACTTTATTAAAATATTTCAAGAATTAATACAATACAGACCAAGTCAATTCTTCAGCTTTCACGTTAGATCCCGGAACGCTCGAGCCAAATCCCAAAAACAAGATGGCACTGACCTTGGTAAACTATCACAGTGTTCATACCAAGTGCATCTTGAAAATCGTCAAAGAATGCTTTATAAATAAAGCTCGTACAGTTACGAATGAATATTTATTACTACATACAGTAAATATGTACTGTATCGTTTCGAAAAATATAAAAATAACAAAAGTGGGGCTGATGAAAACGAGACTGAAGACGATGTGGATGACAAGCAAAAGAATGAAAATTTTCATCAACTTATCAAGCATGAGTCAGATAAAGAAGAAGCGGTTTGATAGTCCTGTGTGGCACCATGAATTTGTTACTATTTGTTATTTGTATATTTAATCTTTTTGTAATTACATAAAAACTGCTTGTAATAGTTGTGTTCTATAATAAATTTTTTCCTCTGCTTATGTATGCTCGAATCATGGTATTTTTCCACTTTTTGGGGTCAAAAATCGGGGTCGCCTTATGCACGAATATATACGGTATTTTTACCATAACAAGAAAATAAGATATTTGGCATAGGGAAAATCTAAAGAAATCCTGCAAGAATTCTTCACAGATGAAGTTTATTAATAAAGTCTTCCAAAGGAAGAGGAAAAGATGATTAAAAAAAAAAAAAAAAAAGGTCTCAAATGTAACTTGCATATTGACTTGAATCTAAGTAGACCTTTTTATCCCAAAAGTGAAGTCGCAAAACCAACCCTCGGCTGAGATTAGAGTCCACAATCTTTGAATTACAGTAGAACCTCATTTTTACGAATTTCAGGGGACCAATAATATTTATTCGTAAAATCCGAATAAATAGGCACTGAATTTTTAATAGGCAGTATTTTTAATACCAAACAGGCTTATACACTGATTAAGTATTCGAGTTTTGAAAATATTTAAGAATTGTTGTTGTCTGATGCATATTTGAAGTTATATCATTATTTAAGTAGTTTGAAAATTCAAAAACTGTCAAAAATATCGTCAGGTACATTTATTAGTTGCATACAGAGTTTCTAAGGAGCTTTTAATTTATGAGGATGTTGCTTTGAATGTATTTTCCAATTTCTCATCATTGTCATCTTCATGTTCTTCTTCGCCGCCATCTTTGATAAAATCGCAAATTTCGTTATCGTTTAACGTCTGAGAAGTTAAAAGTGAATAGCCCATTACGTAGAGGACAAATGTAAGTATTAGATACAAGAAGAATTTTGAAAATTGGTTAAAAATAAAAAGGTTACGGACCAGTAGGCAAAATTCTTGAACAACTCTTGTACTTCCGCATCAATATTAACAAACTCTGAGAATTTAGATTGAAAATTCAGATTACTTTTCAGGATTTCCCACTCTTCAAATCCTTCAAATTCGCTATCATCATCTTTGGGTGAGACTGCAAGATCAGCTTCACTTTTGTTTGCATAGAGAGCCTAGAAAGAGAAAGCACTCCCTCTTTCTAGGCTCTCTAGTTTGCATTACTTATGGCACCCTCTATTGGCGACGGCAGAAACTAGTCCAGCTAATCATCGACAGCGATAACATAGGCCAAATGAACAAAATGCAACCAGACAAAAAAACGCAATCAGGCCGCTCACGCAAAAAAATTTTCACTTTTTTAGTAAAATTTTTTACTACCAATTACAACTTACAACTTCGTAAAATCCGAATTTCGTCGTAAAAACACTTCGTAAAACTTAAAGTTTATTATATGGAAATTAACAGGAGGGGGTCGGGATTTCAGAATTACTTTATAAAATCCAGAATTTCGTAAAATGCGAGTTCGTAAAAACAAGGTTCTACTGTATTAACAACAGGAGACTACAATTCTCCATCGGACATTCATGTCTGTACGGCCGTTTGTCACATTCGCAGGCACCAGCTTTCACAACTTTTTACAGTGTGATTTTAATACAAGTTCTCAAGCTATGGAAAATCATTTAATTATTAAGTAGAGATGATACAGTATTAAATTCAGATCAAGAATGTGACCAAAGAGGAGATGATCTGGACAAACTTTTATTAGCTAGGAAGATTCATTGGAATGAAAAATAAAAAAAAATAAAAAAACAACTTCAGTCACAGCTTTGGACTGATTAATTAAACTTAATGTGTTTTTATACTTTATTTTATTTTATACTTCTGGTAAGTACTAGGAATATTTCAGAATTACAAATTTCATATAAACGGCGGATGTAAAAGAAAAGAAGTACGAGACAAGAACCCTGGTATAAAATAAAAAATGAAAATTAAACACAGATCATAAACTTTCTAGGCTTTGATAAAGAATAGGCTCTATTCGAAACGTCAGCTATTTTCAGGGTCCGACCATCATGTTTGTCATTTTTTAAAATTTGATACAAGTAATATTTACCATGTTTTTTTTTTCAAAATAAAAAGTTTTATTGAATTAATTATTTGTAGAGGTGTTTTATTAATTTTTTTTAAATTTCTAAATTTGTTTTGGACACAAAAATTTTTTTTTCTCCAAAACATGATGAAAATTTAAGGTCTGCTCAGATTCAGGTCCAGCTTAAATGTGGGCTCTGCTTATATTCGAGCCAATACGGTATATTCTTGACTATTTTATCATTTACATGACATTTTTCAGAGAGCATGCCTCAAATTTTGCGTCACTTCTGTCTCTGTATGTGTTTGGGCTATGATTCATTTAAGCTTATGGGCGTATGCTAGACTGAATTCGAACTGGCAGGAAATTCAACTTTGCTAGAGAGTTCGACTCGAATAGGCTCTTCGTAATGTACAATTTGGCCTGGTTACCAGAAAATTGGGGGTTTAATCCAGAAATGGGACTATTTTCCCAAACTTCAACTATTGAACACTGAACCATTTAAGTGCTGTTAAAGGACTTATCCTATATATTTTAAGCAAAAGAATAGCCAGGTTCGTGTAGGTCACCATTTTTTAAATCCTATATGCTGCATACAACCAATATATTGACCAATATTCCATTACCTTTTTTCTGCAGGAGATTGGATTCACCCCATAAGCTTTTAAAAACTTTTCGTTAAGCTGAGAAATGTGGATAACTTCATCTTATCAGGAATGACCACAAAACAGGGGGGGGGGGGGGGGCAGATAGAAAAGAACATTATTATTCCTGCTTTTTTGTATGAATAGTGTGCCAAGAAATGTCTTGCAAATGTGAGAAATGGGTACTCAAAAGCATGTTTAAACTTCTCATCTAACTGAATGACTTTCTTGTATTTGCTATCCATTGATAAAATCTCAAGTGAATGTGAAATAGCTGAAGTGTAACATTCAGTTAAGCAGTTACTTTTAGGAAAGAGAATAGAAATGTATGGCGAGTGCATTAAAAATGAATAAATAATTGATGAGAGCTTGAAAATTTTACAGCTTTTTCACAAACATTTAGTACATTTTCACGAACATTTAGTACTTTTTCACAAACATTTCATATATTTTCACAAACATTTCATAATTCATATTTATAATAAACGGTCTAAATTTACAGAAAAATTACAGACAATGATCAATTATAGACAATCATTCACTCGTGAATTTCTCGTGAATCAGAGGCTGAGGTCAGAAAACTTAACCGGTGAGAAGAATTAGCAATTGGTTGGTCATAAATCCGGGTGAGAAAACTGACGTCATTTTAACGGGGTCGAAAACAGGAGTTAGCGCTCCTATGCCAAACCGATTAGTCCTAACCAGAAGAGAAAGCAACCTTGTCTCTGGTCTTAATTGTGAGAAATTCTCGATTAGGACCAGTGAGAAATTCTCGCTAACTCTTCTCACCGGTGAGGGTTTTGGACCTCACCCAGAGGATTTTCCGTGTAACATGAGAGAATTCAAGGACTCAAACACGTCGAGAACTAGCGTCGGCCTTGGCAACAGGCTTCATGGCTTCTAACTGATTGAAAGACCGTGCTAATACAACTGATTATATTTAATAAGTATTAGATCTCGATGGAAGCAGCAAACTACTGATAATTGAAGTAGAAAACTGAAAAGATACGGGAAAGATATGTTAAGCAGTTCTTTTTTAGCTATGTTTTTGGCTATATCCATTAACCAATCAGAAGCACTTACAAAAAATGCAGCCGTAAAAGTTTCATGTAAGTGCATCTGATTGGCTAATGGATCCAGCGATAAACATCTCCTAGTGTAAAAAGCTGTAATAGGGCCTAATGTCACAATTAAGTTTATTCCTATAAATTGGCTTGACTAAATTTGTAAACTATTCTTAAAAGTATTTAAACTATAAATTTTTTTTTACAATTTTAAGCTTTACTAATAAATTAATAAAAAGGAATTATTCAGAAAGCATTTAGTTTTAATGTACATCTATAACAGTCTTAGCCCTCATTATTCATCATATAAATAGAATTTCAATTAAATGATCGATAAAAATATATTATTTATTTTTAAGTAAACAGATTGAAAAGTGCTAAAATTAAGAGGAAGTTGAGTCAATTACTACTTACCGAGACCGACTATCCCGAGCGTATCACCACGTATCCGTGCACATCCTTGTGCAGCTTCTCTGACTTGCTCTGGACCCTGAAATTTCTTTCCTTCACGAACCATATTTGCTAACCAATATGTTCGTCGGTACAAGTTCAAAATCAAACACATCGTGGTATCAGCTACTTCTTCAACGCCATAACCAGGTACATTACACACCGCAATTCCTAAAGAGTTAAAACCAAAAAAAAGTAAATGTTTAACAACAATTTTCATTATGTGGGCCACAATTCAATTTCTACATCTGCATGGCATATAACCTAATTCTCCAGCTGCTTTTATATCTACATTATCCACTCCACTGCCTATTCGGACAATAATACGGAGTGCTTTGAATTTTTCTAGATCTTCCTTTGTTAGAGTAATGGTATGCCACATCAAGGCTCCAACAGCCTCGTTTAATACCTGAAATTAAGAAAAATTTACAAAATTTACTCAGAAGCTTTTAAACACATCATGCTTATTAAAATCAAAAAGATTGTTTACCTTCTCATGTATTTCTGATGTTGATTGTGCATCACAAAATGCAACAGTTGCAACATCTTTAAGAATTGGCATTTCTATGGAACAATCCCTGCCATCAAGCAGGGCAACCAGTGGGCGCGTATGCATGGGACCATTAGCAATTGGACCCCGAGCACCAACTATAAATAAAAATCAAATCAAATTAAATTAAAAGAAATATGTGACGAATCCTCAATAAAAAATATCAAGAGCTCATAATAGAAAATCTGATTGATTACTTGGAGGGTTGTCCATGCGCGGCCTCTTAACTGGTTTCTTTTTGTCCATATGTGAACGGGAGGCAACTAATGGGAGCTCCACCTTGAAGCCGGAGTGTTTACCAAAT
This sequence comes from Rhysida immarginata, assembly GCA_023313115.1. NCBI lineage: Eukaryota > Metazoa > Arthropoda > Chilopoda > Scolopendromorpha > Scolopendridae > Rhysida > Rhysida immarginata. The sequence continues at coordinate 419,457 of JAHWFO010097865.1, read as the reverse complement.
TCAAGAATGGTGTTCTCCTTTTCAGTAATGACAAAATTAGAGTGAAGATTGGAAATCTGCAATTAGAAAACATAGGCTTCTGATTATTCCATACAATTTAACAAGACTCAATGAAATTTTTAAATTATTATTGAATTTAATGAAATAAAATTACATGTAGAATTCAAAAATCTGATTACTTAATGAAATTGAATTAACGGATTCTACAACTTGTAAATAACAAAAAACATTCATGAACATTAAAAAAAAACAAAAAAAAAAACACATTATAAATAGTAGAAGCTACTTATTAGTACATTAGTATGTTGAAATCTGAAAATTTGTTTACTTGTGCAGAGATTAACAACATTTTTTAATAAAATCATGGTCAACTAAAATTTTAGTAGTCAGATCTCACTACAATGAACGGCGAAGGGTTGGAATACTTTTTTGTTATATTGAATGATTTTTATACTGAGAGGGCACTTTTCACACTAGAAATTAAATATATATACACACTTCAACTATTTAATTTTGTTGCTTTTACCAAAGTGCAATGGAACACACACAAAAAATCGAATCGATGTAAAGCTTGATATAGTTTAAAAGATGGCACAGTAATGACATTTTGTAAATTTCACTGATGGTAGATTTTAAAATGAACTACCGGTATTTTTGGAATTCATCATAGCTGAACTGCTTCACCACCTCAATGATTTGGCGCTTCATTTTTAGATCAATGAAAATATATGGTTGTCATAACTTTAAAGGTCAAGTGATACGGAATTTTCACTTGTTGATTTTATTGTGTCATTAGATGCAGTTTCTCTTTAAATATTTTATGCAATAATTTGTTTCCCTAAAATTAGCGGTTAAATACGTGAAAATTGGATTTTTAATGTCAATTTCCGAAGATTGCCGAATATCAGCTACAGTTACGTAATCAGAATGTCAATTTCTGAAGTGAACCCGCACCATACAGTTACGTAATCAAAATGCAAAAGCTTTTCATGCACAACCATCAACCAGCTTTTCAGTACCCCGGATGCGACAGTTTAGAGCATTCACTGCTCCGTCTAGTCTGAAATGCACTTCATCTGACCACAAAATGTTCCATGGCCATACATTATCGACGGCTATTCTAGCCAGAAACTGGCAAGCAAAATCAGTGCGTTTTTTTGGATCTTCATGAAGCAACTTTTGAACCACCTGGATCTTGTATGGATACCACTTTGAAATGGAATGCAAAACTTTTTGTAGCGTAGACCACAGAATAGGCAAATCACATGATACGGCTCGAGCACTTGCTGAAGAATATTGGGAATTTGAAGCACTCTCCACTGCAGCAGCAGCAGCAACGTCTTCCACAGTCTCATTTGCAGTTAGTTTCAGTCCTCTCCCTAGCAGCACACCCAACTCACCAGTTTCTTCAAATTTCTTAATCAACTTTTTTAAACCATTAATGGACATAGGCCCATTTCGCAAGTTTTTCAAACGTCGATATTCTCTTAGTGCAGCAGAAGCATTATTGCAGTTCTGGTAAAAACTTCACCAATAAAGCTTGACCCTTTTTAGCTAAAACCATCGTGAAGAATGACTTTACACACAAGTTCACTGTCATTTTAAAGCTTTTCTAATTTTACATCTCATTTGCATAACGTCTCTAAGTAAAAATTCTCAGATAGTTTCTTACATGACCAGCGCAATGTGAACACCGTATTTTTTCGAATATAGGCCGCGGCTCTAGACCCAAAAAAATCGAAAATTTCGGTAGTGCGGCCAAAAGTGAGTGTGGCCTGAAAAAAATTTTTTTTTCTGAAAAAATCATTATCGAAAATTTTGTGTAGAACAAAAAAAAATCAAACTACTTCGTTTTAGCGCCCACAGTATATTACATAGCAATTTAGATAGTAATTTCATTATTTATATAACTATCTGAATTATTTTTATATATTTTATAAATTTATTGATGAAATGTGTAAATAATTATAGTAATTTGATTTTAATGAGCGAGTATAACTTATTTCATCAGCGGCGGCCATGGCTCTATCAACGAAGTGCCGACCAATAGCGCGATAGAGCATTCTATGACATCACAACACCTTGGAGCGCAGCCAATGAGATTCGACCTTGGAGTAGAGTCGGCCAGCTGAAGGAACGAAATCGCCGACAATAGCTTTAACAAGTGAATTGCATAATAATTTATGAATGAAAATATATGTGGCTGGTTAGTTATTGTTCTGAAGGGTTAGAATATTAATTTCACTGTTAGAAAACGATTCAACAAAGGCTGGATAATTTAAAGCCATCAACTCAAATCGACCGTGTTTTTATCGGATTATTTTTGCCGATCTATGATCGATTTACCTTTTCAAAAAGTATAAAATATAATAGAAATTTACTGTAAAAAGATAGGAAGCAAATATAAAAATGTATTGACTATTGATCAAATATAGGTGTTTATACATGTATTGACTATCGACCAAAAATCATTACGCTTACGACGTTATTGACGATACTCCTCATTTCAGTTGGGAAAGGGGCGTATTAGTATACAAAAAAAAAAAAAGCTAACAACAATTCGACTCTATTTTACTATAAATTTTGCATAAAATAAGTACAATTGTCTCGTACAATAAATAGAGTTGAATTTCTTTCTTGTATTAATAAACATTAGCCCTTCCCCACCAAAAAAAAAAAAATGTTCAAGATTTCACAGTTGTAGAATGAGTATTTTTTTTTTTAATAATGGAATAAGTTTTGGTCGCTAGCCAATACAACCCATCTACCGGGCTTTGCAAAAGTTCTGTTACACTCGTGACAACCCTCAAAGAAATGGACACGATGTTCACGATGCAGTTAGACATGTTTTTAGAATAACATTGTAATTAGTCATTTAATCAATGTAGCCACCATCTGCATCAAGAACCCGCTCCAGACAAGGCTGAAAAGCCTTGCAAACTTTGCGAATGTAGTCATGTTGGACCCCAACCAGTTTTGCACAGTGTTGGGCGTGTGGGCAGGGGCACCGTCCTGTTGAAAGATTTAGTCCGCATTTCTTCACCCAGGGAAGGACTTTTGTGGCCAGGATGTCCTTGTAATCAGCCGCCGTTAGCCGGTATCCACTTGGGAACCACACAGGTGGCATTTTCTCGCCATTCGACGCCACGATTCCGAGCATCATCACAGAGGCCGGGTGCTTGATTGTAGACACGTAGCGGACCTTGGAGATGTCCTGGCCGAAGCTTACCACGCAGTCGTTTTGCTTGTTGACGACAGGATCGACCGTGAAGGTCTTTTCGTCAGAGAAAATGACAATTCACTCGCCATGACTCTTCAAGTCGTTGAGAAGAGGGCGACAGCGCTCCCGACGTTGTTCCCGTATCCGATCCGTCAGCAGAGGCCTCATGCTCTTTCCACCTTCTTCTTTGACCGCTCTGGACACTATGGACACCGAAATTTTCTTTTTCTTTGCGAGCGCAGTCATTTTGAGCGTCGGGTCTTGTTCGAAGGCTTTTCTCACAGCCAAACGGTTGACGACTTGAGGTCTACCTGAACGAGGTTGTTCTTTAAGGTCTGTCCCATTCTTGAGCCTGTCCGCAACTCTCTGGATGGTCATCCGGCTGACTTTTAGGAGCTTTGCAATCTCGGACTTCGTGTGGCCTGCGTGCAGAGAGCAGCGATCTCTACTCATTTCGTTTCCATCGCTTTTGTCGTGGACATTAGGATCACTCAGAGGTTAACACGTAATTTCCAATATATTATTTGATCCTTTTGTGGAAATGGAATTATCCAAATCATGAGCAACCCATTTTTTGGGGGATGTAAAGAGTGTAACAGAACTTTTGCAAAGCCCGGTATATTATGTCTATTTTCTCTTATATTTGCTTCCTATCTTTTTATAGGAAACTTCTATTTTATACTTTTTGAAAAGGTAAATCGATCATAGATCGGCAAAAATAATCCGATAAAAACACGGTCGATTTGAGTTGATGGCTTTAAATTATCCAGCCTTTGTTGAATCGTTTTCTAATAGTGAAATTAATATTCTAACCCTTCAGAACAATAATTAACCAGTCACATATATTTTCATTCATAAATTATGCAATTCACTTGTTAAAGCTATTGTCGGCGATTTCATTCCTTCTGCTGGCCGACTCTACTCCAAGGTCGAATCTCATTGGCTACGCTCCAAGGTGTTGTGATGTCAGAGAATGCTCTATCGCGCTATTGGTCGGCACTTCGTTGATAGAGCCATGGCCGTCGCTGATGAAATAAAAGTTATACTCGCTCATTAAAATCAAATTACTATAATTATTTACACATTTGATTAATAAATTTATAAAAGTTTCATTAAATATATTAAAATAATTTAGAAAGTTATATAAATAATGTAACTGGTATCTAAATTACTATTTAAGATACTGTGGGACGCTAAAACTAAGTATTTCGATCTGTTTAGGCTAAGTTTTTTTTGCGGCCTAATGTGAATCGCGGCCTATAAAAAGTTATTTTTTTGTTCCACCGTTAAATTGCGGCTGCGGCCTAAAGTGAATGCGGCCAATATTCGAAAAAATACGGTAATTTTTTCTATTGCAAAATTCTCTTCCCCATAGTCTGTATAACATATACGTCAAGTTTCGTCAAAATCTGATTACCTGAACAGCCGCTAGAAGGGTCTGTTTGGTGTCACTTTAATTATAACCACCCTGTATAAGATTAAAAACTTCATTATCCAAGATGCTTAAATGTGCAAAATTTTGAAAAAGGACTAATTCTTGTATATCATGAAAGTGGACACACTCAACAGATGATTGCAGCAGCATTGAGCAGATCAACGACTGTGGTACAGACAAATATGGAAAGAAAAGCCCAGGAGAGCGACCATCAAAACTTACCGCTTATGACAGAAGAAACATCGTAAAAATCTGCAAAAGCAACACCTAAAGAGATTGTGAAAGGCTTACGCTTGCAATCTTCAACCAGAAATGTTCAATGCGGTAAGCAAATGTTCTATAATGAAATGTATCGAGAGAAAATCAAGACTACTCCTGGCAAAGCAACATAAGGATGCCAGAATTATGTAGGCTCACAAATATCTTGCTGATGCAAAATTGTAGGACATCATGATGGTCAATGATGAAAAAAGTCCCTGATGGCCAAGTTATTACTGGCATGATATTCAGACTGAAATTGAATGGTTATCAAAAGTGTGCACAAGGAAAGGGGATCACATATTGTGAGGAGCTTTTGCAAAACTGGGTAAATCCGAACTAATATTCATTGATGGACGAATGAACTCTACTAGATATTAACAGATGTGGGAACAAACATCGGCACTGAAAACTGGATATATCAGCAAGATAATGCTCCCGTTCACAAATCATCCTCCACAATGAACTGGTTTAAAGAAAAAAAACATCAAAGTTCTTTAGTGGCCTGTATTGAGTTCTGATATTAATGCATAGAGCATTGTTCTCAAATTTTTTTGATTGGCGAAACCCTTTCATAAAGGTAAGAGTTGTGCGAACCATTGACTTATAAACATTCATACAGTGGGGAACCGTGAATCCGGAATGCTCGGGACCAGAAGCCTCCCGGATTCGTGCTTTTTCCAGATTCGTGGTCTTTTTCCTTGGGAGAAGTTACACAACACGTGTGTACTTAAATCGTTTCTGACGACTTATTTAAAACTTATTTTAAAATAAAAGTTTTCACAATTATACTATTAAAGTCATTATTGGAATATAACCTTATTTATTAATGTAATTATATTACGATTTTTGTCCAGTTTTTATTTTTTTTTTTAACCAAATATTTCATAACTTCAAGTCTGAGTTCTTCACGTTTGGTTAGCCACTGTCAAAATTAATTTTCCTTCTGACATTTTCTAAGAATTATCACAAATTCATTTAGAACTGTGTATTATTTTTACTTCAGCAGTAGAGTGTTAGAAATTGCAAGAAAATTCAATTAGGATATGTGTTAAATCAACCTTTCAAAAGTGCAGCAAATTTGTCGGCGAATTAGGCCTATCGGAATGTACGCATTGTCAGCGATCAGGCCTACCAGTCTATTCCGAAAATGCGCTAAAACATCAAAAATACTCAAAACTGTGCATTGTGAATTTATTAAGGAATTTTAAATAAAACTAAATTTTATTCAGCAAATAATGAAACTAAGCAACTTCACGAGTCTTAAACATTCTTCATCCGTTTGATGTTGCAGCACTCGACGTTAGTTTGTTTTATGTCGGGGTTTTTTTTTTTGTTCGTCCTCCCTAAAGATTTAGCATTATTTTTGTGCACATTACATGGTGATATGGAGAATTAATTATATCAACTAATGTTATTTTTTCTTAATATATTTTTTTTCCCGCAGTGGCTGATCACTTGGCCCTATTGCTTCTTGTTCACCAAATTGTGCATTAGACATTCAAGATAGGCAATTCAATTTACAGTTAGCATGAAACTTTTAATAAGTGTATAAAAAAGATTACGCTTTAAAAATAAAGTGCAAAAAAAATTGAGATAAACCACGTTTGAGATCGAAATGCATGTTTTTGAACATCAAAAGCTAGTTTTTCATTTAATTTATCCAAAAATCTAGTGGTCTTAAAGTTATGACAACCATTGATTGTATATGGCACAAATGGATACAGTGAGTGATCGGTTAATGAACAGTTCTGATAACTAAGGTTTGGATTTTACATGGAAAACTTACTTTAAAAATGTGTGGAAAAATGGAAAAAAGTGAAAGGAAGGTGGAAATATTTTCACAATACCGAAAGATTGACATTATAAAATCGTTATTAAAGACCATACATCAGGTACACTAAGGCCCGAATCACAGCTCGGTATAAAGTGCAGCTTAAGTCACAAATGCAGCTTGAATCTCTGAAAAGGTCTCAAAACGGAATCACAGTTGGTCGTCAATGCGACTCCAGAGGGCGAATGGACTCGCCTGATGTAAGCCATGAACGAGGTGGCTTAGCGAGTAGAGTTCATATCGAAGCAATCAAAATGGCAGACTCGCATAGCACAGTATAAAAATCCCATGTGTTAAGTACTTTCATATTCGCTTTGAGTAATTAACATAGGACAGGATGAAATTATGAATGACGCTGATCATCTTAAATTCAAGAAATGCTCCATTTCCTACAAATATACTTGATCAGTACATACTATCATTGCGTGTCCATTCTCTCCCCCTCCCCCAGCATGTTTGCTCTGCTCTCCTCTCCTTGCTTCACTATATATATTGGCTCTCCCAGTTTCTTTCATGTAATCGTAGTACAAGTTGTACAATTTTTATTACAAAAGTGAAACACAAAAAGAAAAGAAAGAAAGAAAGAAAGAAAGACAAAACAATTTTGTTATATTAATAAGAAATAAACAATGTTCATAATAATAATACTAATAAATGTACACAATGTTACCTAAATACCGATATAAATTCATAAGTAAATGCAATAAAGTGAAAACTAACGCAGGCTGCAACTTAAGTACATTATTGAATTATTAGTATTTTATATGTATTATTAGTACAAGGTGACAATAAATTATAGCAACTCATTGTGTACAAATATTTTAATCCAAAAAACGAAAAGTAAAGCAATTGACAACTAATAAATAGAACATGGTCCCTTGGTAATAACATGTGCATTCAGTTTCCTTTGGCAGCAATACAAAGCCCCAAATGTGTCTTGAAATTTTCAGCAATGGGCCGCAAGTCGTCAGGCGACCATCAGTCCCATTCTTGGCGTAGGGACTTCAGCGACTCCAAACTGTTGTGGCGTTTAGCACAGGTCCTGGCTTCCAATATTGACCATACGTTGTAATCCATCAGATTGAGATCCGGCGAGTAGGGCGGCCACTGCTGAGACGTGATGAAATCAGGAAAATGGCTCTTGCACCACTCCTGCGTCATTTTCGCTCTGCGAGCTGGTGCAGAGTCTTGTTGAAAGGTCCAAATCCGCATTGCCAAAATGCTGCAGAGCCCAAGGAAATACCACAGCCTTGAGAATGTCACGACAGTACACTTGTTGGTTGATTTTGACTCCTTCGACCACGAAAATGAGGGGTGTCTTGCCACTGGCGCAAATTCCGCCCCAGACCATCACGGACTGGGCATTTTGGTGACGTTCAATGACTGCAGAGGTGTCTGGTGCCTTTGCAGACCATGCTCTGTCGATTTGGTGATTGTGTGCCTGCTCCACAGTGAAGAGCTTCTTGTCTGAAGAGGATGAGCTTCTATTTCTCACTTGCGGCCTGATGCTCGAGTTGTTGGCATCTATGGAGCCGTGCACGCTTGTTTTCACCTGTGAGGAGCTGGACTTGGAGCTTGTAGGGCTTGAGTTTGAGTTCCTCTGTTGCCATTTTCTGCACCGATTTGCGGTTGATTCCGGTCTCATGAGTGATTTGTCTCATTGAGACCCTCGGATTTCGCTGGACTCGCTTTTTGATGATTTTGCGGTTCCTGGACGTGTTGGTGGTACGCTTTCTTCCTCTTCCTTGACAGTCGCATTCATGACCAAGCTCTTTGAACCGTTTGACTGCTTTGGAGATGACGTCTCTGCCAACATTGAGCAAATGAACAATTTCAAATTGACGCTTTCCTTGACGAAACTGCTCCAAAATTGCACTGCGTTTACTTGACATTTCAAAATACACATCAATTAACTCATAATAAGTTGAAACACAGACGACTTGCCCAAGAACATGCAGCGATTGCAATGAATTTAAGAATTATTTGGTGGCACTTTAATATATTCGCGCCTGGACGCATCCATTTCTGTTGCCATAATTTATTGTCACTCTGTATTATTATTATTATTATTATTATTAAGTAATGTGCAAAATTATGCTCAGTTTATAAAGTATTTCTCAAAGAAACAATGTTAAATGTTTTACCTCTGATCCACACAATTCCAAATATAAATTATTTAAATTTAAGGGCTTTTTAAATATAAATCTGAGCATAAATTTACTGGTTTCCCTAATGTTGGAATTATGATTGGAACAAAAAAAAAAATAATAATAAACAAAGAGTATCGTCCCGGATAACAATTTCACAAGCTTTTATAAAATTTTAAGAAAAAAACAAATGATGTCGTTAAGTATGATCATTGAAAAAATTTGAAATTTAAAAAGCCTATTTTATAATAAAGAAAAAATAAGAAATTTGACAAGGGTTAAACCTAAAGAAATCCTATGGTTTCTTATAAAATTTGATTTAGACAGTTTATTAATAAGAAATTTGAGGGAGAAACAGTTTTAATAAAGTATAATGAAATAGTCATCACTTAATTCAAGTACTGTATTATCAAATAATTTCGGATATAATTCACAATATAATAAAATAATACAAATAAAATTTCTTTTTCAACAATATACAATGAAATCGTAATTGAAATTGCATTTGCCTTCCATATTTTCGTTATACATGTATACAGGGTGTCCAAAGTCTGGTAACATGGCAGATATCTCTAAACTGCCAGGTAGGGGAGATCTGATGAGTGTGGTTTATAGGTAATGGGAGGGGGGGGGGATTCATGGCAAAACTCAAATTTGACCTTGACCCCCAAATTTAAGGTCATCCATTTGCTAATTCGAAAACTATTAAAGATAGAAAAAAATTTCCAACTGCTACCCTGTAGAGCAACACCACATTAGTCTAAAAGCAATTTTTAATCACACCCTTCCCCTTGAAAGATTTTTAGAAAATGGGCGAGAAAGAGTCCTGCAAGGTCAGGTTGAGCTGGCCAGGTTGGCTGAAGTTTCTAACACATTTGAATTGCAGTGAAGCACACCGTTGGGGAGGGGAAGCACACTCTTGAATGACTCTTTCTTGCCCATTTACTCAAAATCTTTTAAGGGGAAGTGTATGATTAAAAATTGTTTTTAGACTAATGTGGTGTTGCTCTACAGGGTAGCAATTGGAAATTATTCTCTATCTTTATTAGTTTTCGAGTAAATTTGGGGGTCAAGGTCAAATTTGAGTGCAGCAATGAATTCCTCCCCCCCATTACCTATAAACCGAACTCATCAGATCTTGCCTACCTGGCAGCTTTAAGATATCTGCAATGTTACCAGACTTTTTGGACACCTTGTATATTGCAGAATAAGAGATTTTGCTTGTATTAATTTATAATATTGTTAATTATATCTGATATTATATCATAACATAGTACTTCAATTTATATATTCACAGATTTAATATAAGAATTATTAATTAATTAAGGAAAAATAGTTTTTAAATCTGTTAAAATTTCGATTTCCTAAGCAGAAAAACATCAAAAACAACTTTTGTTTTTTAAATGTTTACATTCCTCCGTGAACATAAAAACCACATGTCCAGCATATGTGAATCTCAGCCATGTCACCGTTGCAATGACTACGCAAAGGTTTCCAGATAACACGCCTACAAATTTGCGTCACTTCCGTCTTACGTCTTGCTTGAGCTGGTGTCTGTAGAGTAGTCGTGTTACGAAAGGACTCTGATGAAGGCCTCGTGCTCAAATTCAGCTCAGCCAAGCCAGGGTAGAGTCCTTTAGCTGAGATGCGACCCTTAAAGGCAGGTTGATGAACTGGATTGGCCCGCCCAGAGTCCTGATCTCAACCCCATCGAACATCTTTGGGACAAATTGGAACGACGTCCGAGATCCAGGATGGGTTCGCCCTACATCTGTCCAGGAACTGACCACCTAAAATCCGAACCCTACTGATAAACACTTTCGCGAAAGACTTATGTTCGGATAACAAATATCTAACAAAAAATAAAACAACTAGAGGAAGCAACGCTACGTGTAAGATTTGCAGAACTGTATTTTTCTGTCACTCTACGAACAGTTTCTAGTTCTATAACAAGACTTCTATAACAAGATAGTTGTATACAAAAACAGAATCATTATAGTGCCTGGCACGAAAGAAAAAGGAAACTGGCGCATGTGTAAATGAATACAATTCGTTCAACCAATCAGAAACTGACTGGGAACGAGGTATTACTTATACCTGGCATCAGTAGTAAGTAATGTCCCGATTTCTGTCAGTTTCTGATTGGTTGAAAGAGTTTTATTCATTTACACATGTGCCAGTTTCAGTTTTCTTTCGTGCCGGGCACTATAGATAAATAAGATATTAGGACTCGTAATCCCCCCACCCATGATATGTTGTGTGTCTAATGTACACAGACACAGATGCAATTGTGCCCCCGAAAGCGTGGGAGGGGTACCCGATGAGTGACCCACCTAGAAATTTGAACCCACGCGTTGTAGTATATTGACTCGTGGAGGGGAGGTGAAACCTAGTCAAAGAGTAGGCGTGGTGTGTAAAAATAACATTTCATTTTAATACTTATGTCAGGTAAACAAACTATACAGTATACAAAAAGGGGGGGTGGGGGGGAAACTAAGCAATAGCAATAGTACGCAAATAGCAAATTCTCTCAACTTCATCAATATACAATAAAATGTTCCAAACTATCAACAGTTACCAATGGATACATTTAAAATCATTTAAACCTAAATGGCAATGCTTAGCACATGAGACCCTCAGATTTAGCCAGAATGTTTAGCTAGTCGCACTGCTGTTATTAACGAGCGATCACGCCCCAAACGAAACACCTATTGTAAGAGCAAGCAACACCAGAACGTGTCACACCCTCCTTTTATTACACTCCTGCCCTAAGGTTATGTCAAAATTTACATTCCACGGAACAGGAGAGGGGAGGAGAGCTGTAACCCCGTGATAAACCCCAAATTAGTGAAAAACAAAACAATCGCTTTGCCACAGCGATGCTCTTTCTTCACTTCAACTTGGTATTAAACATTTAAGAGCACTGTTCCATCGCGCTACAGATCTTATCTATAACAGATACTGAATGGCTCCTTTCTCCATCTCATGCGCTAAACTAGTCTAGCGAAACACCCACAGAAGATGCTGGGCGATAAATATTTTCGCCAACACCTTAACAAAAACAACGTTTAAATTACAATAGAAATTTTAGGACAAGGTCAGCAAAATTATGCTAAACACGTGCATAAAGAACGCATCGCTTCTAAACGAACAATAAGAGTTATTACGTCACGTGATTGCGTGATGGCGCAACAGTACAGCTTTTTCCCCTTTTTAAAACGAAATCGAAGTTATAGAAGGGGGAGGTAGCTTCAAATTTCTCCTTCACACTACAAATATCTTCTCAGGCGCGATACACTAAACTGTTAAGACTGGTAAAAGTAAAGTGGAACGGGCTCACCAATCACAAGATGCTCCGGCGCAAATTTCTCAACTTGGACGGCAGCCAACATGCTCGCAAGAAACGCAACGGTTGCTGAACATTCCATAATCTTTGCAGCACAAAAAAAAAAACAACGTCCAATAACTCGCGAAATCCACAATAAACCCAAGCCAAACGGACGCATAAGCTCCTCTTGGGTAATTCCACTGGAACGATGGCAATTAATTAGCAACAGCTTCAGTCTTTTTTAATAACATGGCTGAGCGCTCATCGAACAGACGCACTACTTTTTTTTTCTTTTTCTTTGGGGCGGCTTCTCTGCCTCACACGCTCAAGTGCTCTCTCTCAACAAACGAAACCTACATTGTTAGCCTATTATTGCTCCAAAATTTCTGGAAAAACTGCAACAACGACCACAAAGCATACTAGGCGCTCACATAATCACAACAAGAGCGACTCGCCTCCAAACTTCCTTATAATGAGCAAACGATACACAACGACTTGACTTGACTTAACAAATAACAGCAACCAAAAACAAAAATACACAAACACACACTGACACAGTCACACAATAATGCTCCCCACAAAGAGAAACAGTACTCCATCCGCCCATTCAGTGTGTGTATGAGAGAGAGAGAGAGAGAGAGAGAGAGATTTTATTGTAAACATTCCAAGAAGGAGCTGTAGCTGTGTTTCAGAAATACAATTATTAATCTATTATGAGCAACTAAATAATTGTGCCTTGACAAAGTGATCGCATACCGACGTCAACAATGTTTAAAAGGTTAATAGAAACGTTTTATTCATTGCTGATTCCTCACTACGTATTGATTGTTATATCACAAGTAATATTTTGACAGTCACTGCTAGAGGACATACAATTGACTTGAAGGGGTCAACGATAAGCCTGAAAAGTTGATACAGCTGAGCTATGACCCTTATGATGATATTGTCGAAAACAAAATTTGAGAAAAAGTGAATCAGTTTTCAAGTTATCATGCAAATGGCAGCTGGTAAGATTCTTATAAGTAGCTTTTTGCTAAGCTCTTAATAAACATTTTATACAGTAAGAAATTATATAATTTTTTTTTGGGAGATCTCCAGAACAAATTCATCAAATTCCCATAATAATCTATGGTAATCAAATATCAGTTAACAAACAATTCAGATAGTGAACAAACAAGTTCGTTAACTGATCACCTCCTGTACAGTGCAAGTCAAAATAATGGACCAGATTTCAGACATTTATTCTGTGTCTAATGAACGTATCAATGGTGGGTGAGACACGAGTTCCAAAAGGTTAACTTTCACAATTTAGTTTTCACTCAATGGGGCATCGGAACAACGATGGATAGGTCGTGCATCTCTGGCGGATCAACCTCTCCTTCGTTGGCCACCTTGTTCCCCCGACTTGAACCAGTGTGATTTCTTCCTGTGGAAGTTTCTTGTAAAGGATCATGAGTACGTACAACAGATGATCTGCATGCCTGCACTGCTGCAGCCATTGCTGATATTAACCACGACATGCTACGAAATGTTTGGCAGGAGATAGATATCGACATTTTGAGTCAATTCCAATAAAAGTCATATGTCACATGGCCAGACAAGGCCGACTGCTCAAAAGGCTAGCCTCTGCCTGTCAGCTGTGGTTAGCTGCAGCAAACAATTACTTTATCACAATGTCTAAACACAAATTTTACAGAGCTAAACAAAAGAATTAATGTGAATATAAATAAATATTTTTATCACTTATCTCAACCCAACAGAAATAATTCGGGCCCAATGTAAATGCTATTTTGAAAAAATAATGAACGAGGGAATGTTTTTATTATAAATAAATTTTGCAAATTTGGCAGAAGTCAGTATCGTATGTTTCATCTGAGAAGTGGGACAAAGCAGCTTTTTTTTTTTTTTTTTTTTTTTTTTTTTTTTTTTTATAGTTTGCCATAATTCTAAGCTCCCCAACGATAACTAGGTTCAATATTGCATAATCTAGTAATCATTCCAGCATTCCATGAATACGCAGTATGGAAGGCGTAAATGCTTATTGATACATCGGATACAGGAAGACTAGGAACTGACCAAGATGGAGTCTATACAACCTAGGAGGATTAATAAAAAGGAGGCATCCTCCTATTCACTGGCTCATTGTTGGTTTGAAGTCAAACCCACCATATTGATAACCCCTGGATGGCTATTATCTACATGGGCAACGTGTAAATATTGCATAATAAGCTAAAATTTTAATCTGTAATTTTTTTTTTTCAGTTTTTGAATTTAGAGATAATTTTATGCCAAATTTATAAATCCTATTTTTGCAATTTCTTAATTCATTTTTTAATTATTTAATTCATATTTTTACATTAGAATAATGCTGGAATAACCCATCATTATTTTTAATTATGTTTTGTACCATTTTAGTTGTATTAAAAAAAAAAAAAAAAAAAAAAAAAAAACACAAAATAACTTTTCTAAAGCGCATCAGAAAAACAAGAACATTTTATTGTACTTAAAGTAACAAAATAATATATAAAGCAGTCTGCCCGGGTGGCGAAGTAGGTAACACGCCAGCTTCTAAATCCTTGAGCTTTGGGTTCGAGTCCCACCTTAGGACATTGGTATTTGTTTGTCCTACTCTCAATTAAGTTTTCTCAACAAAACCTTATTGCTTATTGTCTCTATTAGCTCTTAATTTCTCACTGACTGCGACTCCTTTTCAGGTTAATGCTCTAGTATCTATATATAAATATAGCAACACTTTTTGTTATGCACTTTTACCTGTGTTAACGTGGACGAATACGCATAAAAACTTGTATGGTTGAAAAGTACTTGTGCTCTAGATGTGCACAATATATTTTGTTTGCTTATTTGTTCACGTTAATACAGGTAAAAAAAAAGTTTCAAAAAAGGTAGCATTAAGGAACAGGTTGTGCACCATATTTGTCAACGCATGTATCATTGTCTTTTTTATTGCTTTTTTTTTTTTTTTTTTTTTTAAATAATATAAATTTAACTCAAATCATTGTTGATGACAAATAATTTTAATTGCTGTATTGTTGATGTTCATTTGAAAGCATTTTATGTACAAGGTCTATATAATTAAAGTTCCATTTTGGCATGGCCATTAAAAAAAAACTACTGGACCAAAAGCTATAATACCGTACTTGGTAATATTATACAAGAGGGCATGGGAAGTTCAAACCCACCAAAAAAAAAAATTAGTTCAAAAGGTCACCACCAGCATGGAATGGCGTTCTATGCAATATTCGTATACGAAATTAGACACGAAGACACAGGTTAACAAGTCTTTAATCGTTACTAAAATTAGTACATGTTGAATGTGGCCTCCAACATTTACTGAAAGCAGGTTACACCAGATTACTGTCTCTAATTTCGTATACAAATATTGCAGAGCGCCATTCCATGCTGGTGGTGACCTTTTAAATTAATTCTTTTTTTTTTTTTTTTGGTGGGTATGAACTTACCATGCCCTCTTGTATAATATTATCAAGTATTATAGCTTTTGGTCCAGTAGTTTTTTTTTTTTTTATGGCCATGTCAAAATGGAACATTAATTATAAAGACCCTGTATTTTTCATCGTTTTCTAAGCTATTTTAAGGTTTTTTCATACACTTTGAAATGAATATTTTTTTAAATAAATACCAATTTTGAAGTTTTTGATTTTTATTTATTTTTTAAAAATTTTGTTAACACTCTTTCTTTAGTAACAAAAAAGTTATCAATTTTTGGTCCGAAACAGACAATTTTCCACAGTGGGATGGGGGGGGGGGGGGACGCAGAGATAAGGAGGAACAATTTATCTTAAATATAAATATTATAGTGTATTTAGATAATTCGATATATATATAAAAAGATACCTTTAGATTGCTTTAAATATTATTCCGAGAAATTTTCAAAGTTATCATTGCGGTAAAGATCTTTCTATGGAAAAATGGAAGGAAAAATTCTGCGACTGGGTTCGAACCAGGAACCTCATGACCGACGCCTCTACCAACTGGTAGGCTTATCTCCAGTTTATGACATTAATTATTATTAATTTATCATTGCAGTGAAATGAATCGGAAGTGTCAGAAATGTCATGCAAAGCATTTTGGATATATATTGTGTTATCTATTTTTCATTCTTCAAAGTTTATTAATAAGCAAGATTGAGGCTACAACAATTACACACACATTTTTTTTTCTCAGAAATGTGATCGAATTTCGATCATTGGGAGATCCTAGGAATAAATAAATAACCCAAAGGCCATTGAAAAATGAATTTCGTATATGTAAAGTCAAAGTAAAGGAATCCAGCAAAGCACTTTAATATCAACCATTATTGGTCCGTAAAGTGAACCACATGAATTTGGAGAAAAAGGCGCAAATTATTAAATTAGGGTTCTCCCCAGGCCCTTTTCAACGGGCGTGCCGCCCGGCTGAATATACGAAAAACTGCACACCACTGCATAGTATTTCATTTGTTTTTAATTTTTGTCCGCCCGGCTATTTTATCTTTCCACCCAGCTGATAACATTTTCTGGGGAGAACACTTAAATATTTATTACTTTGAAAATCCCATCCTTGCGAGTTTTTATGGTGAAACCATAAACTGAACAACAAGGCATGATTATTTGTCTATTATAGCAAGAAATTTATGAAATAGTTAATCTATACAGGTTTAGGGTCTTCCAATATGGCTGATGCCTCAACCATAGCTTCAAGATTATGACATCATGCAGTCTCCTGTTCTTAAACCTACTTCTATACAACCAATATACAATTCTGACAAGTATTTATTAAATAGATTTCAAAAAGGCTCTTGCCCATATACCAGATGGTGAGAACCCATGCTAGTGATAGATAAAACAAATGAGAACAAGAGTCATGCAGAAATATGAAAATTGTTAAATATAAAAATTTATTATGATAGTGTCTGTTATTGCTTCATTATCAAAAAGTTGTCCTACTTAATGTTGCCTGTCAATATGGAGGTTATGTGAAAGCAAATAACACAGGCTGCCTCTCAAGTTATCAAGTTTAGCAGGGTTGAGTGCCCTTTGGAATCTGGACTAACCATGCATTCTGCCACTGATTATCTGGGAGAAGGGGGCAACCAATCACAGAAACTGATCTGACTTAGCCAGTGTTTGCATGAAGACAACATATAATTTCTTAATAAAAAAACCAGCTTAGTTATCCATGTATTCTTCTGCCTGAAAAATAATATCAAATAAACTAATTTTTGAAGCAATGGATTTTGTACAAAAGTGCATGCCCTTTGTTTTCATTACAGTTTTGTTACTGCACTTTTGACTTGGATATTACTGTAATTTACGGTCGATAGGCCGCGGCCTAGCTATTAAAGAATGAAAATAATTACCTGTGAGGCCTAGCCAGTTTTTTTCGAATTGAACTTGCATATATATAATAAAATCTTAATTTTTCACGATCATCGTTCGCGTATCTTGCCCATAGGTAAGCACGAACAATGTAGAGACCGACGCGGCTGAATCTAGATAAGTACAAATACTAACAATGCTTATTAACTAAAACTACAAACTGATTATTATACTATTACAGGCATCTTTCAGCATAGAATAGTGGAAGAATATATGATAACAAATCATGCGATTTTAGGAAGTGAAAAGTTCTGAACAGCATTCTGCAATTTCCTGAGTCGGCTGGGCCACTCGTAGCTCCTATCAGATGGCACGATGGCACTATCGATTTGGCTGTTCTATCCGTTATCAGACGGCACAAAGCTATTTTTTTTTCCTCGCGTGAATTACACAAAAATTAGTGGAAATGAATTATTTATTACGTGGAGCAGATACAATAATAATAATAATTCTAAAAATGAAGGCGACTGGCCTAGACAAAACAGTTGGGAAATGTATGCTATTCAGAACTTTTACCTTATATCCATTTTCATTATTCGCTGGTTTCTCCGGCGCTTCAAAGGAGCTAATCATTCAGGTAGCTCCTGGATCACAAAAAATATTTGGCCGTTGAAAAGTAGGGACAGAATCCTGCTTCAAGTAATTTATTTGCTATACGTTCAAAGATTTTCAAACTATCGATCAATAGTGAAGCATGAGGTTTCCAAATGAGCAGATTAAATGCTCGAGTATGCTGAAGGGCGCCAATTTTCTCTCAGACAAAAGTTTATCCACCCATACACGGGACAATTGGAAGTCATGATACGCAATTTTAGTAATGAAATAATGGTTTTAAAATTTTTCTATTGCTACAGTTGTATTCTATTTGTTTCAAATAATGATATTCTGCAAAAAAATATCGATTTTTTGAGTGGAGTTGTTCTTTAATCCTTTTTATTCTTATTGTAAATATTGTTAGCATCATTTTATTTCACATTGTTATTTTCAAATATAATTTATTTATATAAAAGAATATAAAAGATAGAAGGTATAAGGAAGATATTCCTCCTGAAAATGTTTTTTAATTTTATTTGTACCTTACCTCTGACAGGAAATGCACATGCACCCAATGAGTTGTTATTGTTCATTGAAAAAAAAATAATGAAATTGTTCATCTATATATAACAAAATTTTATACATTCAGTAAAATATGGTAACAAAAAAAAAATGGATGGTATAAAACCCATTACGCATTAAACTTCCCAAAACTAGGAGGATTTTAAATATATGCGCACACCCATTCGTATCTATTCATTACTTTGCGAGGCTTCCTTTTGCAGTATACAGTCAGAAGTATACACGCAGGGGTAGGCAAACTTTTTTTTTTTTTGGAGGGCCACATAGTGTGTTCATAAATTTTCTTGGGCTTAAAACTGGTGAATAGTAATGAGAAGATGCTTACACAAGCACTACCTGAAAATTCACATATCAAAAATTTTAACGTTTACAACCTCTGACAATTAAGTTCGGTGAATGACGTCATACTGCGAGTGGATTGCTGGCTTACATGAAACAGCAGTTACTATCCTTCAAAGTAATCCCCGTCGATGGTAATGCACTTCTGGGAATGGCTGTACAAGTCCTGGAAACTCCTGGCATAGTCGTTTTTAGGGATAGCCTTCAGTTGGGTCGTAACATTATGCTGGATGTCTGGCCATTTCAGGGGGCGTCTTCCACGGTGTTCCGGCCTCCTCAGAACCGTTTAAACCACTCATAAACACACTTCAAAGTGATACCACTTTCTTTGTAAACTGTTGTCAGCATTTCATGAGTCTCTTTCGTTTGCTGATACATTTTGGATACAGAAACCACACGCACTACACCTTCACTCTTCAATGTCCTGTTTAAACACTATAAACACATTCGCAGCGCTGATTCTCTCAAATTTGTTTAAACATGTTTCGACCTGTCTGGGACAGGATACGACGGTAGCGCACTCTTACGACCGTTAGCAATATGAGGTCATTTACCGAACTTAATTGTCAAAGGTTGTAGAAACTCACATAGGGCCACATTAAAAGCCTTTATGGGCCAAAACAACCTTTAGGCCATAGTTTGCCACCCCTGCTCTAAGACCTAGATTGGATGAGTGTACATGTGTATAAAAGGCGCATTCGTTTATTCGTTCAATGTGATTTTTTTGCACTGAGTGCGCGCACTAGCCGTTCGAAGTAGCTCTCGTGCGGCCCGTGAGAGGTGTTCGGAGGTTTCCGTGCACTTCGTTCTCGTGAGCTTCGTGTAGTCCGTGCACGAACTAAGCGCACGAAGGTAGAAGCAGGGTCATTTCGTGCATTCTACAATTGCAAATGGCGGCCTCCAATCCAGCGAAGTTTCAGATTTCGATCACTGTCGATGATGGTCGAAATTTTGCATTCAAGTGGATGAAAAGAGTTTATCCAAATATAAAAAAAGTTCGAAAGTGAAAAAGACTTTAAAAATTTTAAATATAGACTCTTTGGGTGATTAAAAAGGAGTCGTTGAGGCATTGCCATGTTGTTGGTTTGACTCGAAACGCACGGACTATTCGGTGAAAGATCGTGCACAGATACAGAAACCGCACTAAACGATAATTGCATTGGGCGCACTATCGACATCATCATCGTGCAAATCGTACGAATAAACGAATGCGCCTAAAGTCTGTCTAGTATAACTTGGCACATGAGCTAATATGTTGCCATGGGTAACGGAAGAGGATTAACTCATAGCCTCTATTCAAGGTAACTTAATTCATGGTCACCAAGCAAAGCCCCTTAAGCCATACAGGCTTTGACTCCTCATCTGTTCCTGCTTTGGTCTGATTCAGCTTTGTTTTGTATCCGCAAATTAATATTATATACTGTTTTAACTTTTAAAAATATACTTTATTCTAGAAACATAAATATATTAAAATATAAATTTTTAATTTTCAAACAATGAAAATGTTAAAAAATATTTCTTATTAAATAAAATTAAAATGAGCACCATCATAAATTTAAATTAAATATAAAATTAAATTTCCCGTAATTCCGAATAATTTATTATGGATGGATATTACAAAAAAATAAAAACGACCACTTAGGTCAAATAATTTTGTTGTTTTGTTTTTTGTTGGGTTTTTTTTTTTTTTTTTTTAATAGAGACGAATTATTTCTTTATTCTGAAATCAAGTTAACAAAATTAATTTTGATATCTCATTGGCAGACATTTTTAATGCGTGTGAATTAGTGCTACTGCTACTTTGAATGAAATCACTAGTAATAAACAGGCGCTGGCAGTTGGAGGCTAAGGGCGAACGTGATTGGCTGAATTTGAAATATGACTTCTCTCCCTCAAACAAGGTCATGTGCCAAGTTAGATTTGACAGACTGTATTTATATCTAGCTTTGGGAGGTATAAGTTACATTTTTTTTTGTTACCGTGTATTCAAAGGTATATACATTTTTGTCTATTGTTACAATGGAGTAATTTAAAAACAAATTATTTTCATTTCTATTTCTAATGAAGAACAACAGCTCATCGTGTGTGAATAAATTTAGGTATTCATTCATTTCCTAATTGGAGTTTGATCTCAAAATTTACATCTACGAAAAAGTTTCACCTTATTTTTTTTATAATCCAACGTTCTAAAAATTCTGTTTCTGCAAAAATAAAATCATGAAACTCGCCAAAGAAGTCTTCATCTGAAAACAACATAATGCAAGACTGGGCCATCAGTAATGCTTATTGTTTTGTATGGTTTTAGCAATAAAATTCAATCGACAATTAAATAAAGAATTTATGAAGATGGCCAGAACATTTTGTCTAAAATTAGCTCATAAAAGTCAAAATTTCCTCAAAACATTTCTTGCGTGGCACAAAAGATGTTATTCCAATTTGCGAGTGAAAGATATCGATCTGCCCTCTGGTGTTCAGTGGCGAAACAAACGAGAGTGGTATTCGATAGAGGAAAGCAACGTGTGTAAGCTGGCATAATCGTTGTGAGGCAAATTGTTTTTTTGCAAATATATTTTTCGTGCACCTGAGATTAAATGGTGTAAACATAGACTAGGAGTGCTACCTCATTATTTATTTTGGGTACCGTTCAGAAACTAAAGAAATTAAAACAATTCATTCAAAAAACAATCGTCTTTTTTGGTGCAACGTAAGTCTGCAATGGATGAAGAACGAAGTTCTGTAGCTGCGAATTTTGGAAGAACGATGAAAAATAATTGTATTTCCAACAGATACTGTAGCATGCCACAATGTAAAAGTAAACAGAGCACTGCCATATCCCTTCATCGTTTATTGACAGACATAACGCACAGGAAGGTGTGGCTGCGAGTTTTAAAATTTGTGAAGCAAGAACCAAACCAAGTACACTTACATCTGCCCTTTGCATTTTAAAAGACATGATTTCTTTTTACCTGGTAATTCTCTATGTTGCATGTTTTATCTTGGGTGTGAATGCATTATCACGTTCTCCATGGGATTCAGGTCAGGACTCATCGGTGGCCAGTCAAGAACAGATACATTTTTTCTGTTTAGATAGTCTTTTGTAGCATTGGATGTATGGATGGATGTGTTATCGTGCTGAAAAATCCAATTCTTTCCTCCCAAAATTTCACCAAACGGAATCAAATGACTTTGTAATGTCTCTATATACTTTTCTGAGTTTTGTCGTCCATCTAAAAATGCTAAGGACCCTTGACCATTATATGAAAAGGCCGCCCATATCATCACCGAACCACCACCTTGTTGTCTGCTAAAAATGTTCGGGGCTCTTTCCTTAAATCATGCCAGTAGCTTGAATATCCATCAGGACCATCCAAATTCCATTTCTTTTCATCACTAACAGCACACTCAGCCATTTATCACCATAAGACATGTGCTGACGAGCCCACTGCGACCTCTTCTTTTGGTGAAGCTTTGTGAATAAGTTTACGTCTCATTTTCTTGTGAATAAGGAAACCAGCTTCTTTAATACGTCTGTGAACTGTATTCTTTGATATATGCAAATGTGAACTAACAATGATGTTACGTATGGACATTTTCTGGGTGGAAGCCATTCTCAGTGTTCGTCTATCATCACGAGAGCTTGTCACAGTGGTCTTCCTGAACGATGTTTTGGTTGGTGTAGCTCTCTACGAGCTAGAACTCGGTAAATAAAACTTTTAGAACGGTTTAACGCATTGGAAATGTCATGAACAGATTCACCCTGCGATTTTAAGCTGAATATTCTGGCAACCTCATCAGCTGTTAGTTGGGAAGCTCTAGGCATTTCGTTGATGAATAAAATGTCACTCTTGAGCCATTTCACAGCATTTTTATACACCCCAAACCTTGCATCATCACTAATTATTTACATATTGCATAAAATTATGTTGTTCTATAAATTTTTGGGACACAGCATTTTCAATGAGTTATCATAGACATTTTTGTCATGTTTGCGTATTATCAACTTGCACATACATGCTTTCATTCAAAACCCAAAAACTTTCCATGACATCATTGACGTCATAGTGACGTAATCAGCAAAACATTGAAGTCTATAAACTTTTGGGACGGACTGTATTTACTTTTCTGCTTGTCACATTTTCTATTTCTTTGATTGGTCCCTAGTTCTTTATACAATTAACCTGATTGGTTATTAATTGCCATATATAGTCACACAATGTATTCCCAATTTACATGCTGATGAAGAAAACTGTCTTTGAAATGTACATCCGTGGCTCCAGATTAAAAACCTGATTTGTAGAATTGTAGTTTCTATCATTACAGTCAAATCCCATTATAACGAATTCCATTGTAACGAAGTTTTCACTATAATGAAGTTTTTCTGCGGTCCCGGCAAAAATCCTATTCATTTAACGTTATTACGAAATCTTTATAACGAAGTTTTCACTGTAACGAAGCAAATTTTATTTGGAAATTGCACATTAGATAAGTGACAAATCGAATCTGTAAAAATCAGCAAATTAAAAATAGCCGCTCTTATTAGTAAAACAAATTATTTTAGTATAGGCCTATAAACAAAACGATTTTGAAGATCACGTTTCTATTCAAACAAATATTCTTAAGAATTACAGTATTGTTTTGAAACATTTTATTCGTCACTACTTTCAATTTGTTATCAATGCTTTGTGGGAACTTAATCAATAAACGATAGCATTCTGGTAGTCCCGCGTGAGAATGCCCCAAGGTTTTGTTAAACTCTTAATTCTTCAAAAAAAAAAAAAAAAAAAAAAAAAATACAATTGTACTGTAGTAAAATTCAATTATTTTAATACATGCAATACAGTACTATAAAATTTCAACTAAATCTATGATATTTAATATTAAACAGATGGTAAAACTTAAAGAATTTCATTAAAATGGAGCTATTTTAATCGCGAGAAATGGAACTATTTTATTCGCGTAATGTTACGAAGGATGCAAACAAGACACTCGATGTAATGCTTGTACTGTAATTATGTTAAACTAATTTAAATATCTGAAAACATGAACAATTAAAAAATAAAATCTATATCATGTTCAATTTATTTACTGAAATTATGCACACAGACTACTATTTACAGCGGCAAAGACTTAAACAGGGAAAAGTACAATCTCCGTTTTTTAATCATGATTTCCGGTAAGGATGAAGCATTACTGTTACACTACAGATCATTGCACAATTCTAACTGTACATTTAAAACGCTAATATTGCCATAGTTAAGGATAAACCATTAGGAAGGTATATTCTCGGTTTAAATTAAGCTATTTTTAATTTATTCTCAAATTCATTTGCGATCTCAATTTAATGAAGTTTTCATTATAACAAAGTAAACCGGTAGTCCCTTGAACTTCATTATAACAGGATTCCGACTGTATTTGGTTTGATATTATATTCTTCTGTAAATGTCACTTTTGAAGTTATTTTGAAAGCCATCTATAACTAACTTTTTGAGCATTCTTGATGGTCTGGTCTCTCAAGATGTTGTCATATGAAGACTTTTTAAAATACATTTATAAAATATAAAGTTACATTATGTAATAAACATTACAATAACACCTTGATTTATTAATTTTAAAAGTTATTTGAAATTAATAAAAAAATGGATTCAGAAACCAAATAAATTATAGTAAGCAATCTTATAGAGAAGAGTCCATGAGCTGAATCCAAACCAGGGACCTTCGAGTTATCGTCTCGATGCTGTAACCACTACACCAACGTGGACATGGAAGCTGTCGCTATCAAACATGTCCTATGAATATAGGTTAAAGCACGATTCCTTGTTCACATGCCAGTATTTAACCACACAGGCTTTGTGGTTTTGAAATATGAGAAAAAGTCCCTATTTATACAATTTAAATGTAGAAACAAGAGATTATCAGTTATAATTTTTTAACATATCAGGTTATTGCAAAATAAATGGATACTTTAAACGTTTTTGTAGAAACAGTATTTTTACAGTTTGTTTTTTTTTAAGTAGATTTTATTTTGGTCAGCATATAATCTTATTGCCCAATTTCCCTTTAAATTAACCAAGCTTTTACTATTGAGTGGAAATATTTGAAAGAGACCTCATCCTGCAGTGGATATACGATGGTTATAAAACTTAAACACATAATTAGATTTGTTTGAATTTTTATATACAAACAAACGATTGAAGCGGTTTCATGATTTTATTGTAAGTATATTAATTAACATATTACGAAACTTCAAATCATCCCAAATTCAAAGAAGCATGTCTCTCTCAATTAGAGCAAAAGATCGGTGATATGAGCCAGGTAATGGCAGACCAGCCAATAATAGCAGCACGAACACTAAGCTCTTCAAACACCCCCATAAAAAGAAGTCACAAGGGGTTAAGTCAGGGAAGCTTGGAGTCCATGGCAGCTTCTTTGATCATTTCCGACACAACTGATCCATCAACTTTGTAGCTGTCTACTGGAAAGATAGGTCTGCCGGGCATTTAAAATAAATAAAAAAAATAAAAAATAAAAAAATTAAAAAATTAAAAAAATAAAAAAAAACAACTTGGAGAGTTGCTGTATGTATTTGTAAGGTTTCTTGATAATTTTTAAATAATACCTACAATAAAATCATGAAACCCCCTTTAATCATTCATGTACAACCTGTATATTTAAGTTTGTATGACTAATTTACAGATGTTCCATTTCTGAGCTCTTTCATATACATGTATGTCAGATACCAATATGATAATCCAATGATAAAGTGTGGTCTCAAATATTTTTCTAGAAAACAAACAGTCTTCTGAAATATTTTGTTCCAGTTGTAAATGGACTAGATAAATGCAACTTCAGTTGACTTTCACCTTTATTTCTAAATCCTATTTTTTTTTTTTTTTTCAATATACTGTAAAGGCTCAAACACATCTACGCGAATTTCATGCGAAAAGTTGTCGTTTGCGATTCAGCGACAATTTAACACCTTTTACGAACTAGTCGGATGACGCATGCGAACGATACGCATGACTTTGAGCTCGTCCGACTTTTTTCCGGTCGAAGCAAACGAACAACCAATCAAATTGCTCCCTGCTGCCACGTCATCGTTTCGATAACAACAAATTAAAAAATGGAGGCCTGTTCAGTCGAAGCGAGAGCTGAACATGAAGTAACAACTTTCGACGAAGAATTAATTATAGACGTGCAGAAATATTGATAATTATAATATTCTCTGCTCCATTAAAAGCAATTCTCGCCTCTTCAAAGCATTGGAATCCATTTTTTCCACAGAAACGTAGTCAGCTTCCTGTGTACTCGAAGCCTAAGCGCGAAAACGTCATACATTGTTATATCATAGAGTATTGTTAATCATATTTCTACCAATAAGCCAGAAATTGTCCCTACCGTGGGTGATGTTACAATGTACGATTTTTCCATGAGCAGGCTTTCTCTCTAAACGGTATTGGTTATAAGCACGTTCAGTCGGATGAATTCCGTGCAAGTGTGTCTAATCTTGTCGCACGCATCGTGCGCATTTTTTGTCGGATGAAATCTGTGCGCACAATTTCCGTGTAGATGAGTTTGAGCCTTAAGACCCCGAGGTTTCATTATTACATAGTAGTATTGGGATTCCCCGAAAGCACGCATGATTTTGTTGCTTTGATACTCGCATGCAGTCTCACAGTGTATTTGATACTGAATCGCGTTAAGTCATGAGATCAGAAAGGAAAAAGGAGCCTATATTGATACCCAAGACATCCAAGGCCAGTACATCAAGGTGGTAGCTACAATATCAAAAGGAGCAAAAGGAACTTTCAACAGACTTTCTAAAAAAAAAGTTTAGCCACTATAATGGAAATTATAGATCAGTTTATACAAAATGATTTAAATTTTGATAGAAGTTCAAAGGCAGACGAAATGCCATTGATACAATGTCTTGCTATCGACAACTGGTTGCTGAACAAAACAGGAAAAGGCAAATTACATTAGATGACTTCTTCACAAAAAACAAAATGTCAAAATGAAGAAGAACCTTTCTCATCACAAACTTAACTTCTTCACTCAAACTTTATTTTTGATTTTCATGTATGTTTTATGAATAAAAATCGATATTACTAATAAATAAGCCTATAATTAATGTAATAAAAAGTTATGTAATAATAAACGTTACCAAATAAAATAAAAAACACTGATAAATTTTCTTATTCTCTGTTATTATTCATTATTAACGTGTTAAGATGACCTTGTTTAATGCAGTTTCGTTTAGTGCTGTAACTTATTGGAACGTATCCCCCACGTTAAACAGGGTCTTACTGTATATGCATATGCAGCGTTTTTCATATTATATCTTACACATTCTATGATCATCACTTTAATTATTCTAGTTTTAACCATCTATTCACAATTTAATTTCATGCAAGAAAATTTTTTTTTACCTATACAAGCTATTTAATATCAACACTGACTATTATAAGACCAGTTTTTTTAATTCATTTTTATTTTTCTATCTTTCCAAAATTGATTTGTGGTTATCAGATCACACAGGGCAGTAAAGAACTAAATGGTTTTTAAGTTTTAATTTTTTCTTACTGTGATTTATCATTTTATTACACAACTAGTATTAAAGCCTGTCATACAACGGTGCCACAACATGCAAATCTGTAAATTCGATAATAATTAGAAAGTTTCATCTGTGATAGAACTGTGACAATTGGCAGGATTGCCAATATTAAGTAAGTCGCTGTCAATATGAAAGCGAGACTGTCACAATAGCTGAAGAAGCGTTGCTGGAGATGACGAAAGTAATGAAGAAAGTGATGCTAAATCTAACAAAAGTAAAGGAGAAAGCAATGCCGAAGTTGAAGAAACTAAAGGAGGAAGCTATGCTGGATCTGACAAAAGGTGCTGTTTTCAAACCTGCTTATCCGTTGAGGTCGTGGGGACAGCACTCACGATTTTCCATCATCAGGTGCATGTCATCAATGATAGTACCCAAGTGGCCCGAAACCAGTTGCTTTATATAGCCATCTAGTTCTAGGCCGACCCCTTGGTCTCTTATGTGTACACCGACTTGGAAAATAGCAACTGCCTAGGAAGCCAGTTTGCAGAATCCGTGCATGTGTCTATACCAACGCAACTGAGCCCTCTCAATGCAGAGAAGTAGCAGCTCAACACTTAAAGATTGCCTTATTGTGATGCTGAACTATCTAGTTGAGAATACTTGTCATAGCTCTCAGGATCTCGTTTCGGCACTCCTTCAGTCATTACCCTAGGTTTATGATCATGGATGAGAATGGGGACAAAGATAGATTTGAAGACAGACAGCTTGGTTTTCTTTCCTACCTCAAGTTCATTACAATGGATCGCTACAGTTTGCATCAGACAACTTGCTGCACTGATCCGAGCATCCAATAAATAATGTTACTTGCTTTTGATTTTATTCGACAGCCTGGCATACGACAGTTACCGTAACAATGGAAGTTCGATTTTATTTTTAAAAATTTTAATCTGTGACAGAATTGTGATAATTGACAGTATTGCCAAGAGTGTTAAAAATCGCTGTTAATATGAGAGCGATACTAACACAATGTGTCCTAAAGTAGTGATGAAAATAGGAAAGAAAATCTTCATAAGGACGCCACGGGAGTCCTTATGGGATCCCCAATTAGTGCCACGATTTCAGAGGAATTCCTTCAGGATTTACAAGAAAGGCATGTCACTCCACTCATCGAGCAACAGAAAATTGTATTTTACGCAAGGTACGTCGGTGACACTTTGTTGGTTATCGATACTGCTGAATCTCTCCCGATAGAATCTTATCCATATTCAATAAGTTCCACCCGAAAATGACTTACACTATGGAAGTCGAAAATGAGAGAACTATCAACTTCCTGGATCTAAAGTTACTTAAAAAAATGGACGACAAACAATTGGAGTACGCCATCTTTAGGAAACCAACAGCAACCGACAATGTAATAGGATATGACTCGAACCATCCACCACAACAAAAGTATGCAGCAATCAGTTACTATTTCAATAGGGCACAAAAAAATACCCCTTCACAGTGAAAGATAGGAAGGACGAGATCAATCTCACCTTCGATATCGCAAGAAATAAAAATCTTCAATATTGAGAAAAACATCTTCAATATTGAGAAAAACCAGACGGCCAAGGCAAGAAATCGAAAAAAATAATGAGAATGAACATAAGAAGTACACGGTCTTCACCTATACAGGACCAGAAATAACGAGAATCAGCAACTTATTTCGGGACAAAGGCTTGGTTTGGTTTGGTTTGTTTGGTATTAACGTCCTTTTCAACTGCTATGGTCATTTCAGGACGGCGTTATAGCGGGACAAAGGCATCAGAGTTGCATTTAAAACCAACAACAAATGCCGATATATGCTTAACCCAAGAGTCGTTAACCAAGAACATGAATGTGACTACAGAACCAGCGGTGTATACAAGCTAACATGCCCAGATTGTGGCGCGCGTTTTACATCGGATCTACGAAGAGGTCGTTTAAGAAAAGATACGAAGAACACCGCAATTCTTGGTTGAAAGGGGATGGCAAGTCGGCCTTTGCCGTCCATCTCATTAACAATCGACATCAATTCGGTGCCATCGAGAACATAATGGATATCGTAGGGAAGGAAAGAGATCATAAACGGATTTTAACAATAGAAGCCTTGGAAATCAGAAAATATATAAAGAATGGAGACAAACGTATTTAAATAATCAAATTAACTTTGAGAACAGCACCATTTTAGATGTAATCAATGATGTGACCAAAACAGCCAAAAAATCGATTCATGAATAACATTGATGTATCGGAGCTCGGTTGTAAGAGCCGTTCTACGAAGGTGTTATGAATCATCCGCCCCTTCCATTATTTCACTCAATCTTGTAATTTATTGCAATTAATTTCATTTATACCATCAATGTTTAATTTGTATTTAATGGTTTATAAATTTTATATTTATTTTCTTCTATGTTATCTTTATAAGCTGTCAGTTTATAATTTTATTATTGGTGAATTGTTCAAATAGTCTTGCCATGCCATTGGATTACCTTGTACTTGATTATTGTATGATGATTGGATTTCCTGCTGTTGTAAACCCCTCCAATGAGAAAGTTTTCTGATTGGAGGGGTATGGCCATAAAGACAGGCCTCCGTTCTTGACTGAATGTAGTTGTATCCTACCCTGAAGATGTGGTTTCCAGGAAACTAGTAGGTGTTTAATAAATTAATTATCAAACTTGCTATTTAGTCAGTCTTTGTTTCTATAAGAAAATTCCATAGCCTGGATTCGAACCAGGAAACTTGAGCTGAATACCGTTCTGATGCGCTAACCAATTCCACCACTGTGGACATGGAAGCATTATGCTATCTACATGTCCTTAGGGTTGGTTAGAGCAGTACCCAGTTCGCAAGCTGTGACTATCTTTCCTACTGGCGTAATATTTGTTAAAGAGTAAAAAATAATGGTCTGAGAGGAATTCTTCATTTACTCTTTAACGAATATTACGCCACTAGAGCTCTAACCAGCCATAACGATGAGCTGAAGGTTAAAGCCTCAGATTTGACGAGCTGAAGATTCCTGGTCCGAATTCAGGCTGTGGAATTTTCTTTCCTATTTTCAT
The DNA here is from genome assembly GCA_023313115.1 of Rhysida immarginata. Lineage (NCBI taxonomy): Eukaryota > Metazoa > Arthropoda > Chilopoda > Scolopendromorpha > Scolopendridae > Rhysida > Rhysida immarginata. Next base: position 388,750 of record JAHWFO010097865.1, on the reverse strand, counting down.
CAATAATTTAAAAAACTGAGGTTTAGAGTGTAAAAATCCTCACAAACCATTCTTTTTTTACTCTTTAACAGTGTGTCTGATTACAATGTGACAAAGTCACTACTGACAATTTGACAGTTATATCCTAACACAAAAACACATCTACAACTGTTCGATTTAAACTTTGCTCTTCAGTGAAAATGTCTCATCGGGCTTTTTTTATCTCCCTCATTACTTAATTTCCTTGGCATACTGTTTGGGGGTATATTGCACGACCATTACATTTTGAAATTAAAAAAAATAATTTATATACACATATAATGAATGTCATAAAATGAGAAAAAAAATATTTGCTTTTGATTTTATTCAATTTGATTTCTTTTTATAATTTATGAATTTTCCTTTTTATTAATTTGTTCAACTGAAAAATATTACTATGCACATTTAACGAATACCATAAAATGTAAAAACTAATGTTACCTACTTGAGACTCGAATTGATTTATTTTTGAAAGATTTTCTTAATGAATTTCAAAATTTTTTTTGAATGTTATGTTTTTTTTATTAAAATTAAAAAAAAATAAGAATCATATACATGTAACAAATTTCATAATTTAGAACAGCTAATATTACTTAGGGTTTAATTTTGATTTATTTATTTAGGTTAGTGTGGTATTTTTAAATGTCAATAGATGTATATGGTTAAATCTATGATGTCAATATATTTTTGAACTGCAGCCTACAAAAAAGATATATTTTAAATCTAGTCTTTTTCGTCGTCTACCATTTTTGAATTTTTACAGCTTTTTGCATTTGCTTTAACGCAATTTTCAAAATAATTAACGCAGTTTCCAAAACATTTAATGCAGTTTTCATTGAAATTAATGCAAGTTTCATTGGAATTATTATAATTTTTAGAAAACTTAATTTTTTTTAGGTAAAATTTATTTAATTTTTACTGATTTTTAAAATATTTTAGCGTCGATTAAATGAGTTAACAGCATAAACTTTTTATAGAACTCTCAATGTATTAGTAAAAGTTTACTGAATTTACAATGTTTATACAACTACCGGACTCCACAGCAGGTATACAAAAATTACAATTTATTGTAAAATATTAAAAAAATAAAGAAATGCTGTTGAAAACGTAAGTTACTGTAAATATGTAGAATTTTTTATGAATTTATAAAACTTTTTTTATTATCATGCACCGTAATTATTCAAGACAATGATGATTGGTGAGAATAAGCATATATAATTACAATTCTTACTTCCATTTTACTGTAAAAAACACGACAATACGACAACGACAATGAAAAACCATTACATATAGCAAAAAAAAAAAAAAAGATGATACATAATTTAAATCTTAAAATGTGGCTAAGTTGTATAAAAAATTGGTATGACTCTCAGTGTACAAAAAATGATTTTGTTTATTTACTGTAAAAGAAATTATTTATGCTGTTTAAACCAAATCTGTTTATGCTGTTTACTCATTTAAACGAGGCTAAAATCATTTTAAAAAGCAGTAAAAATTAAATCTTACCAAAAAAAAGTGTTAAAATTTCTAAAAATATAGCAATTCCAATGAAACTTGCGTTAATTCCAATGAAAACTACGTTAAATATTTTAGAAAATATGTTAAATATTTTGGAAACTGCATTAAATACTTTGAAAACTGTGTTAAATATTTTGGAAACTGCATTAAATACTTTGAAAACTGCGTTAAATATTTTGAAAACTGCGTTAATTATTTTGAAAACTGCGTTAATTATTTTGGAAACTGCGTAAATTATTTTGAAAATTGCGTTAAAGCAAATGCAAAAAGCTGTAACAATTAGTGCTTTTTCATTTGTTGGAAACGATGAAGATTGTATTGCTGCTCGTCACTATGGAAACAGGCATGGAGCAGGAGGAGTTAGTATTTTATATACAAATTAAATATTCACAATATAAACAAAGATTAATATAATGTATAAAAAGATATATAGTTTATAAAACTATGCCATTACAAACGTATATACATGAATGAATTCTAACAACAATAATTACGAATGTCCCGTAACCATCACAGAGGAAAAACAGGATAGAGAATGCATTTGCCTGTGCAATGAGCGATTGTGAATGCCAACATAGAGGCGAAATGGCCAACTGTGATTTGGGAACGAATGAGAGCGAAGCGGAGCTGTTTACAATGAAAAGACTATCATTTAGCATCTTCAGGAATACAGATACAGGAACCACAACAAAATGAACACGAGAGCGCACGTGCTCGGTTCGTTACGTGGGGCATGGTTCATTGCGCGAGTAGATTTTCTCCCTGAATCCATGTTCGTTATGTGGATCGTTCGTTATTCAAAGCGTTCGCTATGCGAGGTACCACTGTATAATTCTCTATAAGAGGAAATGTTGCGAGGAGTGGCTTAAAAAGATATGAAGGCTTTGCACGCTCTATCTTATTTCTCCTTTAGCGTGAATTTTCGTTGACCACCGAGATATGGCATTAAATTGATAGCACATACTGTCCGTGCGCCACGAGAAGGCCGCTGAGTTGCTTAATGTGCTCGTACGGTGTCGCTGCAGTTGCAGATGAATCTATTCAGTGTTGGGAGACAAACAGCCAAATTTGAGTCGATCCATGTTTCATCGATGTAAACAATAGGACGATTTTCTTCTCTTATTTTTTCATATTTCTCATGTATCTACCTCTCCATGCAAACTTTTTCATTAGTTTGGAAACATGGCCAGCACTCAATTTTGTACTACTTGATTTTAGCGCTTTTCCTCCCTTCATAACTATAGACTGATCTGCAACAACCAGCGACACCATACGAACACAAATAACCCAGCGGTCTTCTCGTGGCGCGCGGACAGTATTTTGAGTTTACATAACCGCTGAAAGCGACTCCTTTTCGAATTTAGTGCATCCTAAAATTTTCTTTTGGTCCCATGATTTTTTTCAAGTGAGAAATACTCGTATATTTACATTTACAAACAATTGCATTCATAAAATTTTATTCTCAAATCTGTCACTATGCATCTGGTTTGTATTCTATAAAACGTTAAAGTGTTTAATTTCTTTTAATATTAATCTTCCATTTTTTGGATTTACTATAATATCTTCTATATGCAATCTTCATTAAACTATTAAGAATATGCTGTATAATAAGAGAATACATTTTCATGCAATTTATAATCTTTCTTTTTAATGCTTAAAGCTTTCTTAAAATTACTTTGTAAACAAATTGTAAAACAAATTGGATTTTGGGTTGTCATGGAGATGACAAGCTTCCCTCTTCCCAATCTTCTTAAGATATGAAATAAATTCTTTTTTAAAATTCAAGTTATTAGCAAACAAGAGATATTTATTATTAAACTGCATTCATCTTAAGTCTCTTTTTTCCAAGAACATTATCTTTACACCATTTTAAAGATATACAAGACTTATCTCTCAACTAATTAAACCCATTCCCTTTAGATATTAAATTCTTTTTTGAAAAATTTTCCTCTTTTCTAACAATAGCCATAAACCAAATATGAACGCTGCTATTTATCTGCTAATTTTTACAATTTAAAATACTATTTAGATCAACTGACTTCAAAAATGAAAGTTTTAAAAATTTAAGTCTCCATCTTGAATTGTGCACTTATGATTACCTAATTCTGAAAATTCTCACTCTTTATGCATCAGGGGTCAATCTACAATTTCAAAATCCATACACTTTTTTGTATCTAGATTTTAGTGAAAAATTTTAACAAAAAATATAAAACAGTGAATTAAAAAAAAACTCAACAATTTATTTTATTTATTTGAATTCACATTATTTACATTCTGTGTTCATCAAACTTTCTGTGACAGGAGAAATTCTCGATCTGTGAGCCAGGTGTCTGCCTCCCATTAGGGACTTACTGACAGTATGGCTGTATGGGTATCTACGGTAGACCAATTGGTAGAGGCGTCGAGCATATAACAGTTGAGGTTGAATCCAGGTCGCAGAATTTTTCCTTCCATTTTTCCATTAATATCTTTAGCCGATTTTTGGAGGATCAGCTCCAACGTAATTTCTTTATTTATAATTTACATTGATAAATACCACCTTCTGAGGATAATGCATTGATAATCGCACTTAAATTTTGTGAATATACAGTTTCCATTTAAAATAATTTTGTGAAGGTACCCTTAATAGGACAAATTGGTCCTAGATAGAGCCACTATGCACAAAAAATAAGTATTTTACGTTGAAAATCAGAGATTACACCATAGCCATCTTTAAAACCGTACTGACATGGAAGTTGACCAATTAACATTTGTTTCCTAAACATGAACCATAAATCCTTGTTCTCTACACAACAAACCATGTAGAAAACTTTTTTTTTTTTTTTATATATAGAGATAACGAGAAGAAAATTCAGTGTGATATGATTAAAGAAATATCACTTTTTCCCATAATAATCAGATACACTGTACATTAAAATAAGTACCCGGATGGAAAAGGCAAATGATTGTTTTCGATTGTGCAATGTTTTTAGTAAGAACGTAAGGTGGATAATGATAAGTGTGGAACAAACAAGCAAAATAAGCCTTTGAGAAAATTAAATAAATGTATTACAAGATTTATATCGCACGGCATCGTTTGCATTTTTAGTGCATTGTTATTTCAAAACACACTCAGTCATCTAAATATTACTGAAATCAGTTACAAATAGGCAATCTAAAATTTTTTTTCATTTTAATTAAAAACCTGTAACTTACATTTTTCATGTCGTTAAATTATACCTGGATTCGCAGTGGAGAAGTGTGTTATGTGCCCTTTTGGATAGTCATTTGGAGGATACTCCCCACCCAAAAAAGTAGTTTTATAAGTAAAATTACCGTATATTCTCGGATATAGTTCACAAAATTTTGTACCCAAATTAGACTGAAAAAACTGGGGTGCGACCTTACGCGAGCCCAGCTAAAGCTATCTGTTGATGGGTTGCCTATCGATGTTGATAGTTATCAGCTTTTGCCAAGTTTTGCTTAAAGAACTTATTTATATTCCATTTAAATTTTATTACATTAATACGTATTTATTATTGTTAACAGTAATCCTCTATAAATAATAACTTTAATAATTATTTAAAAAGCAATTAAAATTGGCAACAACATCACATGATTATAGTGAATAAAATTTTTAAAATTAAACATCTAAAAAATAACTAGGCGAATCCTATTGAACATTATTCAGTACCTGCAATATAGCATAGACCAGATTTAATGCAGTTCGCTACAACACGAAATCAGAAAGAAATAAAACTCCCGGCTACAACACGCTTGTGGCATGGCTCCTGAATTCTACTTCCAGTTTCGCAAACAGCATCTTTTCATGATTTTTGACAATTTATATTTCATGACATTTATGATATATATCATATGTTGCAAGTTCGAAACTTAACAGAAAATTCAGATTTTTCCTCTAATTTCCATTGCCAAATGAAGTTAACATGATAGTAAAGTTTCAATAGCAAAATGGCAACAACGAATTGAAAGTGCTTGACAGTTCTAAAAACTGTAGCAATCGTTTACTTTCAACATAAACACTGCCTCAAATGAAGATAACTGTCATTTACCTAGAATTTTCTCCTACCTAGCCACCATTATTGAATGCTCGCAAATAACAAAATTCAATTTTCAATTTCAGCTGAAATTCATTCAGTTTTAATTTCTACAACTGCCAGCCAATGCAAAAAATTGCTACATTTTCTTTGTCATGTCGGATATAAAATTAAAGTTGAATTAACGTTTCAATAGACAAAGTCTTCTAGGAAATGGCCCGAGTTTAAAGGCGCGCTTGGATGTGGCCCGAAAAAAAAGAGGAGATGCTATTAAGCAAGAGATCAATCACATCTTAATTCACATTGCGTAATTTTTATTTTGATGTCAAGTGGTAATATTTTTCATGGTTTTTCGAATTATTTGTACATTATAATTTTTATATAATATCTATTAATTAATTAATTAATAAAAATGGAGAGTTTGTGTTCTTTTGATCTTGCATACAGTTGTCATATTTATTTTACTCTGCACAGGAGGTGGTGGGACGGTGGAGGAACCGCTCCAGCGTACCTGGATCTACCATGAATATGATGAATTTATGCATTTCATTTCCTTGGGTTCAGTGAAGAAGAAATCAATGTAGCTAATAAGCAACTTGAGGAAAATACAATTGGAAAACTCTGCAGCAACTATAGCAGACAGCTTATATTTGAACATGCAGCTATCTCTTACATTTAAAGTCAAGTCAAGAGATAGCTGCCTCGCTTTATTACACGATCAGTCAAAGAATGTAATTTTTATTTATTATTTACTTCATTATTTCTTTATAAATAAACAACTTTTGATCTCAATATACAATACTCTTATCAGGGTGCGAAAATTTGATGGGGGGGGGGGGGCCCTAGATCTAATGAGACTTGATTTAATGCAGTTGCTGAAATCTGGCTCCCGACCACCACATTCGACTGGGTCTATACTGTATTAATTATAAAACATCAGTAACCCATTGCACTGGTGTAGTTTAATTGTATTGTAATTTTCACGAAATGTGACTAACAGTATTACAATTTTTTCATGAAATTCACAAATTTTGATTTGTCCTCTTTTAGTCAATTCCCCATTTTTGACCCTAAAAACCCACAACCAATCTTTTCATTAAAAGAGTCAACCCTTTTTTAATTTTCAGATAATTACAACACTACAGCAGCCCACTAAGATCTTTTTATTCAACAATGATGCAAACAGACAGGGTATAGATTAAATGTCAGTGCTATTTGGAGGATCATTTCCTAAGGGCAAAGTAAGACAAAGTGGTATAAAAAAAAAAAAATTGCAAGGGCTATCAATAATTTTAGAAACCAGAGTAGAATTTGGGAGCAAAGTGGAAAACTATGAAGCAGATTTCACCTAGCAATGAATCGCATTCGAATGCATCCCTACTGTGCAAGACGGCTGACCATGGATTCAATAAGTATGTCCTTTTTTAAAAAAAGGACAATATCAACATTTTTATATCCAGAAAATATATGATGTCTCAGTTATATAGTATATAAACACTACTAAATACGTAAGTGATTTTTTATGTTATTTATATAAAGTATTATATTTTTTGGTTTTAAAAAAAAAACCCTAGTTATTTCATGCAGCAAGGAATAAAATTGTCAGTTTACAAAGTTTAGCTGGAAACAAAGTTTTCTCCTTACAAATAGTATTAAAAACTAATAAAATGAAAATAGGAATAATTTCAATAATTTTTATTTTTTTCCCTATTGGACTATAACAGTTCCTATTGCACTATAACCGAGTTCTCTCATTTTTTCCCTATATGTTCGCTGTTTTTATACCCTCTGGTCATTTTTTATTTTATTTGTACTCATTATGTATCCAGTTCTTGAAATAATTATTTTTATATGACAATTGTATATTGTACCGTTCCTCAGTTTTATTTTAGAGTACTGCCTTAATTTGTGTATTTTATCGAAATTTTATTTTCTTTGTCATTATTATCCATTGAATTTTACCTATTGTGTTAATCATCTTTTGATATTACGTTGTACCCGTCAGATTTTACTTATTTCATCCTTTTTTATCTTATTGATAATATCATTGTTACTGTTTATATTGATCTTGTAAAAAGGGTATTCCCGTATAATTTGAATAAATAAATAAATGATCTTTAAAGCTACTATGAACAAAAAGTACTTTGTGCTCTCAACTATGTCACAATTATTTATGAAATAAAAAGTATAATTAATAAAAAAAATATGGAGGAATTAATATTTAAAAATGTTATTTAAGAAATCATACAAAATTTACCATAATTTTCGGTATATAATACGCAGGGGGAAAAAAATAAAAGTTAAAAAAAATCACTATTATGTTATTATAAAATGTAAATATTATTTAATATTCCTTTAATAAACACAATGAATAAGATTTAAAAAATAAAAAAAAATTTTTTTGATGGGGGATCGGTTGCGTATTATATACCGAAAGTTACGGTAATTATTACTTTAACCGCTAAAGTTAAATATCCACCTATAAAATCTTCAGTATTATATCATGTTACATAATAATATCAGCAATATTAGATCAGCCCCCTCCCCCTACTTCATGGCATCATCCTATCAACCTCTCCTTTACATTGGAAATCACTTCTACTTAGTATAGAAAAGTTTTGTTCTTAATGTTAAGAAGCATTCAAATATAAAGTGCTAAATTTTTACACAAGGGGTGATCAAAATTAAGGTTACAAAGCCTGCAGTGAAACTTGTAGATTTTATTTCATACAACCAATACAGCCAACTGATAGTACATACATTTACTTATTTTTCGACATAGTCTCCATATCGGTTTAGGCACTTGTTGGTTCATGGGATGAATTTGAATGTTCCCTCCTGGTAAAAATCCTGTCCTTGAGTGTTTATACTATGTTGGAGTGGGCGTGTCCAGTTAAACTTCCTATTTCAATTGTTAGACATTGTTGCCAACGTAGAATCAATGTCTAACATATATATAAATGCAATTTTTAACAATTTATACATCAAAATTATGCAAATTTTAAACACCACCTCCATGCAACGTAATATCGATATAGCGAAATAATTTTGCTGGTCCCTTGAACTTTGTTATACAGAGGTTCTACTGTACATGATAATAGAAGAGAAAGTACAACAGCTTCAGAGCTGAACACGCCCCTCCTATTCCAACAAGGTCGCGCATTTCCTTGATTTTGGTCACAGTTATTATTATTGAATAAGGACATGCGAATTCTATTATAGAAGGATCAAACAATAATGTAACTATGCTTGCAGTTTAGATTTGGAAACCTTTTTGAGAAGTAATAGCCACCAGTCCAAAGTACAAACTCAGCTCAGTTAAGTGCTGCCATGTTGTCAGGAGGATTTTTGCTGAACCTGCGGCACTGTATTCGAAGCATTCACTGCTGCTCACTAATATTGGAAACACACATTTAAAGTCCAATAACTGCTATTTAATTTATCCGATTCGACTACAGCATCAAAGGAGAGAGTGGGATATTCGTGCCTTCAATCTAAGTTGTCCAATTGTCCAGCAGTTATTTTTAACAGAAAACTAAGCTGGTTTGATAAAGATTTCATCAATAGAAACATTGTTTACTATCTTATGTGCTTACATTCTAAAGAATTCTGAAAAGTTTATAACTTTCATGGAGTGCTTGGAATTATTTGTGCCATTGGACGATTACTTTATATAAACATCATTGATTTAACTTTTTTGTCAAGCTTTTATTCTACGTATATTTTATCAAGTATAAATCTACTTAGAAAATATAATGTGAAAACAAGAGATTAGCAACTTAAATTATTATAATTGACGTTATAGTTTGGGATAGCATCAATCCAATAGTTACATCCAAATTCGTTAAGTTCTCAGATATTTCTTTACTATTGTTTGGGACAGGTTAACTTTGCTATAAAGGAGCAAATACAGACAGTGATAAAGCCATGTGCATGCTCAGTTGAAATGTAGTCACTAGCATTTTTTAATGTATTTACATAGTGAAAAAAAGATTAATTTTCTTTTATACTCGATGATTATAGAAGACAAATGGCTACTCCCAATTAATGACTGGCAAGCATAATCATATGTCCAACACAGCCAATCATCTTTAACCACAGCCTCTCTTCCTCAGCCTTTGTTTTTGGAAGTTATTTCTTAAATCGTTAATAGTTGCCAGAGTACAGGGAGAAAAATAATTGTGAATGTACAGAAGTATTTCGAAGAAGAGCAAATTAATGGATATTCATTCGATATTAGTTAAGAAAATAAATGTTTTTGTGATAATTTCGTATAGGATAAAGGGTGACCTTGGAATGAGATGAAGGCCGAGTCACTCAGTTTCAATGGCAATGGAAGTGATTGGCATGTGCCTTCCTATAATCGCCAAAGTATACATGCAATTATTTACTCTTCATATTTTACAAACTTGATACATCACATGCCAGGCTTTATCATACTTTTTATTTAATAACACATGCGTATACACAGTTTCGGAATTATATCTTATCATGGCTACCATGCTGTCACTATTCAAGTCACATGCCTTCAACAAGTCGAATGAAGCAATTAGTTTTAAATGTTAATGTCAGATTGCATGAACAATATCCAAATAATTCTATAGCAAACCATTGACCTGTCTTTAAAGTAAGTTTTCTTATTACCTACCCTATCTTCCTTAATGATTCCTGCACATTGATACAGTAAAGCCTCATTTTAACATTCTCCAAGTGGAATTTTGAATGTTAACTTGAAACTGAAGTGAGGACGGGGGCAGGGGGTGCAAGCCGAGCCCATGAAGGCTACTAAGTACACAACAGCTTGGGTATTTCATGCACAAAAAAAAAAAATATATTGTAGCTGATTTAGAATATGTATATTAATTTAATCACCAAAGATGTCCAAATTATTTTATACAATACATATACACAAGTACCGGGTGTCCCAAAAATGACTGATGGATTTTGAAAATCGATAAAAAAAAGACTGAATGCGATAGATATGTATCGTTTACAGCCTTATGCTTAGGAAACCAGAGAAATTTATCCCACCAAATTTCAAATTTAGTTAACATTTCTACCAAGAGATGGCGCTGCAGGCGATCTGTAACAGGTATAGTTAAAACGAAGTATTCCATAGTTCGTCGTCAAGCTGATAGCGTGTGCTGTTGAGATTACAAGTCCGCTCTACCAAAATGGTTTTTTTTCCGTTGAACAGCGGTTATTTTTTGTGTTAGAGTTCCACCGGTTTTTATTTTTTCATAGTTTTCAGCACCACCTGTGAAAATGTTAACTAAATTGAAATTTGGTGGGATAAAATTTCCTGATTTCCTAAGCATAAGGCTGCAAACGATACATATCTATCGCATTCAGTCTTTTTTTTTATTGATTTTCAAAATCCATCAGTCATTTTTGGGACACCAGGTATATTTGTATTATTATTAACTTATGAAAAAATTATATAATTGCAATTTCCTTTCTTTGAAAAATTGCTTTCCTCAAAACTCCAATAAATCTGAGAGAATAATGGTCTGGAAAATCAACGTGTGCAAAATATTTTCAGACCAATCAGAACAAAGTAAACCATCTGGTTTATTTTCTGACTCTGATTGTTGTAATGAGGGAATAGCATACCTAGGAAACGCTAAATTAGAATGTTAATCTGAAATGTACGTTAATTTGAGGCATGTTAAACCGAAACTTTTTATCATTAAAGAAATAGGATTTCGGCGGGGATTTTAAATTTGAACGTCAATTTGAAATGTATATTAAAGTGAAGCATGTTGTAACAAGATTTTACTGTACAATGATCTCGCAACTGTACTTGTTCCTTTATAACAAGGTTAACTTGTCCCAAACTAGTAATGAAACATCTGAGAACTTAAAGAATTTGGATGTAAGTTTAGGCATTGATCTGTTATTTGCAATATGTACTTGAATTTATTCCATATATTCAAATGAGATTTCACATTGTTGCAAAAATTTCTGTATGTCTACCAGAAAGAATAATAGAAAAACAAACAAAATTTGTTTAAATGCAGTTTTTTTGCATGTGAAAACTAACAGATATTTGAAAAACAATAAATGCTTGATTTCGATTTGGATTTTGTTTAGGTCCTACATATATAAAATTTGTTAGTTATATAACTTAATACAAAGTTTTATATTAGGCTTGTGTTAAAAGCGTTATAGATTAAGGTTATAAATGTGCTCCAAAAAAAAGTTTTAATTTCTTAGTACAGAATTTTCCTTCCTTTCTTGAAAGGTTTGTTAACACCTTTATCACAATATTAGGCATAAAAGATTTTTAAATGGCTTTGGGTAAAAAAATTTTATGCCTATTTCTTCAAATCTATAGTGAATTTGCACTCTAAAATAGCAAAAAAAAACAACAAGAATTCAACCTGATTAAGGGAAATCTTTAAAAATGAGCACTAACTGGAGATAAAAGAGTTACCAGACTATTGAGAAACTGACTAAGTCGTAAGTGATCAAGTACTCATCGAAGTTCCCAGGCGGCCCTCATTGATGGAAGCGTGTCAACAAAAACTGCGACTAAGCACACTCATGGAAGTGGACAACATAAACTCTAAAGCAGGTGTATATACATGTAGTGGTTTTGGTTTAGATGTACAGTCAATTCTCGTTAATACGAAACTGGTTAGTACGAAATTCCGGTTAATAAGAAGACATTTTGTGGCCAGTCCCCGAGAAAGCAATTACTATGTAAAATTTTCTGCTTTATACGAATATATTTTTATTAAAATACGGTTTATACGAAAGAAAATTTCATAATTTTATTGAAAAATAGTCCTTTTAGGAACAATTTTAATGATAAAATTTCAGATTTCGAAGTGTAAAGTTAATAAAAATAATTTTCAAAGTCATTTCATATGTGACTGCTTCTGAATTATTCGAATAAATGAATACTCGATTTTTTAATCAGTGGATACTTTTTATTCGATAATTTTAGTCGATTATTCGATAAGAAAAATATCGGTTATTTAGTCGAATTTTTCAAACTAACGAATCACCTGCTTTCAGACTAACGGGAAATCTGAATCACGTACTTTCAAACTAACGGGAAATCTGATTCGCGAAATCTGATTGGTTCAGCTATTCAGATCTGAAATCCTGTCACATGGCACTCAAATCTTTCTTTAAACAAGTGCAATATCGGCATCGTTTCAAAATCAATTTTCTCATCGCTGCAACGCAGTTATCTAATTTTATTACAGTCAGGAATTTTATTCAATGTCAGCTTCAAGCAAAAGGAAACGAAAGGATCTTTCATTAGATCTTAAGTTACAAATTCTGAATGCAGCGGAAAAACCAAATGCTATAAAAGGGCAGGTTGCTAAAGACTTTGATGGAAGAAATTAAATCTTATATATTGTACAGTCAGGATGTTCCTGAAGACTTATTTACATTATATTGTAAAGTCAATAGTGATTTAGAAAAAAAAATTGTTTTAGCGCGAAAACAAACTGTTATTACATATTTTTTTAGGAGAGATGAATAAAAATTATTTCTAACTTAAAGTACTCTATTTCCGTGCTTATTTCATAACACTTTTAGTATTGTTGGTTTATACGAAATACGAATAATACGAAAAAATTTCTTGGTCCCCACGATTTCGTATTAACGAGAATTGACTGTAATTCATTGTAGATTAAATATGTAAAGAAAGATGCCATTCACCCCTAATAATAAAAATTTTCAAACCAGCAATTTTATGCACCAAAAATAAATAAATGAATACATTAAATATTAAAAATAATAAATCTATTTTCAAAATAAAACAAAAATTAACATTCATATATAAGAGTTATGCCCAACAATATTAGCAAAACAATGCAGGTGAACTCCAATTGTTCAAATTTTCTTATCTACGAAGTGATACTTTAATAATATTTGTATATTCAAAATGCTATAATTTAATTACTGTGTTATTATCAATACGGTATCAGGAAATAACAGATAAACCATAAGTGTATCTATAATACTGTTATGTCTGTTACTAATTTATTATGCAACCAGCAAAATAAATAATTCTTTTGAAATTAAAATAAATTAAAATTATTTTTAAGTTAAAATCCATAATAATTATGTTTGTGATAGAACTGTCTAAAATCATCTGCTTGAATCTCACATTATGAAAAATAAATTATTATTGTAGTTCCATTTATTTTTTTTTTTAAATGCAGCTATTTTGTCCAAGGAATGTTAACATAGGTACTATAGTACATAGGTTACCTGTCTTAAATGAGTTAAGGAAAGGAAAAGTAAAATATAAACGCTATGATCACTAGGAGGAAGAGAATAGTCTCCTCTGTCTTTTTGCCTTTGGGACATCTCCACAGTCTTATGACAATAGAGTTGAGGGGAGTGAAAGCAGGGGGAAAGGTTAATATCTCTCCCCTCAGACTACCCTAAATTCATTTTAACTTTTGCCACTTATTATCACCAAAACAACACACATGGGATATAAGACTGAGGAAATTAAAATTATATTAATAATACATTTAATTACGTGCAATTTGTTGGAATGGCAGGAAAAAAACTAGGACTTCACAGGATCTTAACTGTTTAATTTCTATATCAAACTTATATCAGGGGTGCTTATCACTTCTATGTTGGATTTAAAGCCTCCTCCTACCTTCTTAGAAGCAAGTCGTTTTCTTTGTTCCTTGAAGTTAGAGTTTGCAAAAACAAAACCACCACTGTCAATGTAGCAATCCCAAAACCTTAAAAATATTATTAAATAAAAGTCAATTATTATTTTAATAAAAATAAAGTGCCTAATTTTAAATATTTATTTGCGTGCAAAATATACACTTTAAAATTACAAAAATTCAACAAATAAAAAGTTCTTTATATTTCAGAATGTTATTGTTAAAATTTTAAGGTTAAGCAAACTCAGTATCATAAAAAAAAAACAAAAAAAAAAAACAGAGCAATATTTCCTAATAACTGATAATTTAAGAACTATGTCAGAAAAATAAAACTTAAGTCATGGATAAGAAATGAAGAGGGAAGAGAAAAAGAAATGAAGCATTTAAAAAAACAAGAGATGGGACTTTACTTGAGTGACTATGGTTCCTTCAATGTGACTGATGGCGTTGAGCCACTTCTCACAACGTCTTAGAAGAGGTTTTGTAGGAACTTGGTAAAAATACCAGCCGTCTTCTGTTTGTGGTTTTGTGAAGCGTAACTTGTAGTTAGGAGAATTGCATGGCGTTGGCATAATGCACCATCAGTTTCACTGTGGGAAATGTGTTGACCTGACAAATTAGACATTTTTCTTAATGGTCAACCTTAATTACATTGCAAGTGAAAAGAAAATTAAACGACTTTATAGTAACAATCTATAATAACGTCAACACATTATAAAATACAATTAATAAACAACAGAATCAATCTTAGCATAAACATTCAATTCAATGCCCGATAAAATTTAATTACGTTTTGATATTAAAAAAAAAATGCGTTTTTAATCACAGTTTTGTTATTAGTTAAATTCATTTTATTAACCACAAAGATGAACAGCTAAGCAAGACAAAGCTAAGTCGGAGGGAAGAAAAAAGAAACACCGCAAGTCAATTAACATGCATTGGGGAAGGGGGGGGGGGGGGTTAGAGAAGTATCTAAATTCTCAAACTAATCAAAATTCACAAACTGGTTTTCATGCTACATTTCTCAAAAAGAAAAAAAAAGAAAAGACGATCGTGAAGGGAGGAAAAAATACAGATGAAAAAAGGAAAAGAAAAAAAGAACGGCACGCAGAAGCCATACGTTCCTCCTTTTGCGATTAAAAAGAAAAATTCAAACTCAAGAAGAGAAAAGAGGGCTGCTTTGCTAAAACATTTTCCACGGGAGTTAAAAGTTAACTAAAAATGGCAGTCGGACCTGTCTGTAACTAGGTATCTGAAGTGGTTCACCTTGACCCCATCCTAGGCCAGTAAGCATGGCTGCCATGCAGGCAGAGATCCTCTCTCTATCTCCCTCTCTTTTACTCCCCCACTCCTTAGCATTGGGATATTACTTGTCCTAGACTCTAACATGGCCATTGACCACTGGCGGCAATAAAGGCCACCATGTTGTTTTCACACAAGCTGTTATTATTCTTCGATTTCCGCATCAGAAAAAAGTCCTGTGCCAATGCAATAAGTAGGTCTACTGTTTAATAACAATAAAACAATACTTCGCCACTCTAAGACGATCCCATTTTTATGTATTAAAATCAAAATTCGTTCTTCAATTTCCTAAAACGCTTTTTTCCTTTTCTTTTTTTTTTTTCGGTATACCCTGCATGATAAACAAAATAGTTATCACAGCTCCCAAAATCTCCCTCCCCATCTTCAATTAAATTAAATCGCATACTACTCTTCTTCACTTTGCTAGTGATAAAGCATTCATTTCACAGTTCTGCTTGGCTACATTGTCCTGATTTCTCTCCCTCCCCTTTCTCTTCTCTGCTTTTCTCCCCCATTTGACTTTTTTTTTTTTTTTTATTAATTTTTTTTAAGACCTCGTCTTCCCCTGCTCAATGCAAATCAAGAATTATTAACTTAATCTGGAGCGCAACTGGATTTCATTACTAAAATTGAAAGATGATCTTCCATGAATTGTTTGACACCACCATCATGAAAATCGGTGTTTGCTCATTAATAATAATAAAGCCAAATTTGCTATTTATTTCTATTTTCAAAATATATTCTTTATAAGAATCTATTATCTTAAACCATCGACAGGAATGGCCTCAACAAAACTTTAAAACAATAATAAGAAATAGCTCCATTAACATTAATTACGTGTAATTAGAATTGGGGTTTAAATGACCAATGATTAAAAACGTGTTCTTATCTAAACAGATTATTTTTATAAATTTCCGTGATTACAATTTGCTATTAAAATAAAGAGTTCCAACCACGTGCAATAAATTACGTTTATTGTGAAACGCATTAAACTTATGGAAATGAAGTCTTTAAAAAGCAACGTGCGTCGTTTAACATTTCATTTAATACAATGCATGTTAACGGTAAACGGATGAAGGACTAAAATGATAATTCCATTACCAGTTAATCGTATGATACCCGATTTTACAAGCTTTCCACTTTTCCCCTCTTAATCCCTGTGGCAGAAGCAACTGGATAAGATTTTGGTCGAAACAACGGAGAAAAGCCCGCGAACTGCGATGTCGAGGTCAAGGACGGAGGCCCAACAACAAGAAATCCATTTCGAATTCTTTTCGACTGGCTTCGGATTTTTGTCTATCTATCGTTTCGAAATGCTATTTCCCCCCCTTTCCTGCCGTGACCGCCATAAAAATCAACGAAAAGAAACCATCAGTGCTTACTTTTAGGGACGACGACGACTACACTAACCTCGTTTGTTTGACGGCTACAATGTGGCAGCGATTATTATTCAAAATAAAGGTTAAAATGGAAGCGATTGTTCGTGGGAAGGAGTTTAAAAATCTCAACTTTTTTTAATTATGGGACTGCTTTGAAGGAGAAGTGGGGAAAATCAAATAAATGCGTTTTAAAAACTTTTAAATAAAACGATCTATTTATATCTCCCACTTTGGGGATGATCGGAGTAATAAATCTTAAATCAGCAGCGCTTTTGGTGAAATCTGATTAGATTTAACATTAAATAGGTTTCACGGAGATTTATTTGAATCTTGTGAATAATGCGCACGATGGATGATAGGGTAATAAATAAGAGAAGAGTGGAACGAAGGAGCGAACGAACGCACAAACGACCTCCCGGTCGAAAGACTTTAACTCGATTTGGAATTACATACAACAAAAACAACATGGCTAATAAAACAGTGGCGCGCGCCGATTCCGCCTGCGAAAAACGTTCGTTCGCTCAGTCGCTTTCCCATGGCCGGCAGTGGCGATGCCATCATCATCGATTCCACTCCAACAACGCCTTGGGGGCCCAAAGCAATGCATGCTCAAACCTCCTCGGCCAAAATCAACGCCACATTTCCCACCGCCGCCGATACACTTTTTAACATGACGTTAGTCAATCGCTCGAGGTTTTTTTAAAAAAGGAGAAACGAGAAAGAAAGAAGAAAAAAAAAAAGAGAGAGAGAGAGAGCCCTTTCTATTTTCGGAAATGGCCCCCCTATTAAAATCCGCGGTTTGTTAAGGAAAAACGCTATTGTGTATCCACCTTGGTTGTTTTGTTCTACGGTACCCCCGTGAAAGGAGAAAGAAGAAGCAGTGACGAACCAACAATATCGATTGTCAACTCACCTTGTTTGAGTTGGCTTTATCAAACAAAGAGCCACCACCAGAAACGCACGCACCGAGCACGGCGACTTTCAAAACTTGGAACAAAACGAGACGAACCGAGCCGACGGAACAGAACGAAGTACACTCCAGAGTGAGGCTCGATTCACGGGTCGAATGCTTATTTTGATTTCTCCTCGATCTTCTCAAACTTGTCTTCTTCGCTTCCGAATCGATGGAACGGGCATACGGATCGGAATTCGCTCGTGATGAATGAAAATATTTCGAGTTGAAAACGCAAGCTGATGATAACCTGGGATCAAGCAAATGGAGTACAAATGGTGTGCAATCTCGCATAATCTCGTGTCATATAATTGGTCCGTTGCTAGAACGAGAAGTGTCGCTTCGTGAAGAGTTGCTTCGAAAACCAGAACACCGCGCGCCCCAGACGGAAAGAAGAATTATTAAAAAAAATAATATATCCTATAGGGGGAAAAAATCCTTTTTGTTTAATCGCTTCTATTTTAATTATTATACGTTCATAATGTCGCGTGCCTGTCAAAGCTGAGGTGAGCTACCAGCAGGAGTGGAAATTTCTCCGAGATGGCAACGTTTCTTTTCTCTTCGCGCACAAACTAATCGAGTTGAGGGTGAATCCCGAACCAAAAGCAAGCCTCATGAATGCTATTCCTGTGAGCGTGAGCGGGGACAAAAATATGGCAGACATAAAGGCCCTTGAGCATCCAACTCTGAAGGTAGGCCGACACAAGACAAACGACGACAATGTCGGTCGTCAATGCACTAATCGAGAAACCTCTGAAATTCATTCGTTAAATTTTTCTCGTTTGCATGAGCACATAGCGAAGTGTTAATTTAAAAAAAAATAAACAAAAAACAAAAACAATGTTTACATTGTGAATTGTCAATGCAAGACGGTTAATGACATTGACTGCTCTTCTGTGTCAACTCAGCATTTTTGTCTATGGCGTAATTTACATTTTTCTTCTGTGTTTTTAATTTTTAGGTGCCTTATGAGATTCTAAATAAAAAATTTCGAGCCGCTCAAAAGAATTTGGATCGCGAAGTATCCCACGTACAGGCGAGCGCTTCTGAATTGGAGAAGGCGTTGCAGAGCCCGTCGACGACCGTAGGAGAAATCACGCAGCTTTTAGGGGGTGTAGTTGAGAAATTAAATCTCCTAAAACGTAAAGTGAGTATTATATAAGCATCCCCCGCCCCTTCTTTTTTATTAAATAAAAAAAAAAAAATGAGTAGTGGCTTCAGTTCATTGTATGGCAGTATGCCCAAATTCTTTGACGACTATATTTGCAAAAAGAATATAAAGGTGTGTCTCATTTAACGTTCCAGATACATTCTATAAAATATGTGAGTATACGATTTGGATGTTCTGTCATGATTACTTGAAAAATAAACTTATATGGTGCAATATTGTATACTGTCACTCCTTATACATGTCAAGACTTGATAAGTTCAATTGACACTTCTATTAGATGCGTCAATAGAACTGGTTTGCTTACTCTTATGGACCGTAATAAAAGATAATCAAATTCATGATATCCATGCTGTCCAATATTGCTAGAACTAAGAATAAAAACATTTAAAGTCCTGGTTAAGCAATAAGATAGAGTTTTAATTACCGACGTGTTTTGATTTACATCATCTTCACGTAGCTGTTTACCCGTGAAGATCATGTAAATTGAAACACGTCAGTAATGAAAACTCTACCTTATTGTTTAATCACGACTTTTGTTATTTTTTTATTCTTAAAAGATAATCACATAATGCATCAAGAGAGAACATACCTTATAATACAGTATAATCCGTTGAAGTCAAAGTCAATTAAGTCAAAATTCCGCTTAAGTCAAAATAAATTTGAGATCTCTACCCCTACTTCCCCATTCTGTCATTTAAGTTGAATTTCTGATAAATCTATTTTCATGGACCCCTAACACTTCGACTTAAGCTGATTATACTGGATGTGCATTAACAAAAAAGGTTTGAATGTAAAACGAAAGTCAATGCCTGAGTGAATAAATGAAGCTACTTCTTAACACCACTTTATATAAAAACGTGACAGTAAAATATGTAGTTAATAGGAATATTTGAGAAATATGTTTTTAAAGGCATACAAATACTTGCATGCAAGATAATTTCTGGTTGCCTTTCACCATTCTTCGCCAGGCATCCAGTGGCTGAAGTTCATAGTCTGAACAATGGACCCCCCCGTCCCATTGTTGATTAATTTGAACATGGGATTGGATGTCATTCAATTGGACATTAACCAATCCATCTAGGAATTAAGGGATTTTTCGTCTTGCAGTGCTTCATGGATGATTAAATGTACGTACAGTTGGATGCATATCTGTATTAACTGTTACATACATTCCTCAATGGACACGTGCACATTTTAGTTTTATATTAGTGGGTACCACATATTGCCTGAACGTAAGCCACAATATGGAGAAAATCATAACTAGATTTAGTCTATTAATAGTATTTATATTTATATGAATGTTTAGTCTATACTAGTGATGCTCAACCCTTTTTATCACAAAGAGCCAGTTTCACTTTTTAGAAGAAGCTTTCAGGCACGTTATTCTATCATGTGACGTTAACTGTGTTGTAGAGTTTCTGCACCCCTCTCCCATACTAATAATAGATTGGTCATTAAAACACCATTAATACTGTACTAGTTAGTTCACGTAGATTTGTATTAAAATATTAAAAGTGAAATTTGCTTAATAAATAACTGAAATAACTATAAGGCCAAAGAAACTTCTTCTCTTTGGACGATTCCAATCGGCCTGATAGGAGCCTTATTGAGCTAATTCAATTTGAATGGCATAAGCAATTTGAAACATGTTGGCCAATGCGAACTTGGTGATGGGCAAAAGTGCCCATGTGCATCACTGATCTATTCCATGTTATTCTTCAGCTAGGTTAAACATGGTGTTAACTTCCCTCAATCCCATTTGGGTTTAATAGTTATTCGTAAAATTGATATCTCCATCTTTTCTATTCCTCACTTACCTTCTTGGTGTCGAGATTTTAAATAACTGTTGGATTTATTTAAAATTAACCTAGCAGGGGATCAGCCTGTTGAGTAAAGGGACAAACACAAATATCTGTGTCCTGGGATTTTGACTCTGTGATCTCGAGAGTGACAAGACCTGCGCCTAAGCACTCTTGGCCCCTAAGCCCACTTGGGTTAGGTTAGGTTGAAATTGATAATTAGATAAAATGGAATATTTGTCTAAAAATATTCAATATGTGTACTTTGTCCTTTCCCTTATTAACAATAGTATTTTTTGGTTTAAGTCATCTATGCATTTTGTAAATTAGACATACCCCTTTATAGTAATACACTTCATGGTTATCCCTGATGGCTAGGTGGCCAAGAGAGGTGGGGTGTAGGTTTTCTAGTTCTCAGTTCCTTCTGGTGGAGGATTTGAAGCCTACTATGGGTATTTTTTCCAAGTTGTATTACGATGTCAGTTAGTGAAAAGATGCAAATGACCTATGTTGAGTTTTCTTATCCACTTGGAATCTGTCAAAGTTTCTCCCCTTTATTCCCATCGTCAGGTAGGGATCATTGAGATCCTAAGCAAGTACATGCCATTTTGAAATAAAGTAAACGGGACAAAATAAGACCAATACGGAAGTTTAATCAAAGCTTACGCATTTTAGTGAAAGAAAATTAGGTTGATAAAGGTACAGTGAGAATAAAGAACTATAGGGGATAAAATGCATGTGTATAGAGTTTGTCGCGCCACTAGCATCAGAAATACTAAAAGTGCACATTCGAACATTTTGTATGCAAAAGACTTGCCAACGAGGTCACAAAATATCTTTTGTAACCCAAGAATTGTCTAACTTTCACAGAAGTGATGTCGATTTTTTTCGTTTGTTGTGCAAAACATTTCTCATAATGAAAAAATCTTAATTTCCTAATGTATATAAATGCTTTGCATTTCGCTGGCACACAGTCAAAATTCAACATAGTGAGGTTTTCCAAGAAAATGTTTTGAGATAACGAGGGAAAATGTAGGGAAACAATAGTGAAAATGCAAGGAAATAAAAAATTATTCGAGATACTTACGTTCGGCTGCACTGTTTTTTAATTTACTAGATTAATATTTTACTTTTAAGATGACTAAATTCCAGCTCTCATATTAATCATATAAAAGGATAAATACTCAGCCTGTATTTATCCACTGCAGGACATAGGCCTCTCCCACCACAAGGGGGGGAGGGGGGTATTTGGTCTAATCTCCCACGCTGACCAGACGGGTTGGGAGATGCACTTTTGAGCTTCTGCCAGCTTTTGACGAATGCTACCAGGTGGCGGTCGTAGCATCCGGGGCTGATGGCTTAACGTGCCCTCCGAAGCACGGGGGGAGGAGTAAGAACTCTCTTCACTGAATGGGGTCACCCATCCAGTTGCTAGCCGTGCTAGGCGAAGCTTAACTTCCAGAGCTGGCTTGCTCTGTGAAAGCCCCCTAGCCCACGGCACCCTCATATTAATCATATAAGTGTTCACAATATCAGAAATGGATAGTTGAACTTGGAACAATCTGTGATCCCTCTGGTAATTATATGGATAATACAGCTTTTTGCATTTGCTTTAACGCAATTTTTAAAATAATTAACGCAGTTTTCAAAATTTTTAACGTAGTTTTCATTGGAATTAACGCAAGTTTCATTGGAATTGCTATATTTTTAGAAAATTTAACACTTTTTTGGGGGGTAATATTTATTTAATTTTTTCCTGCTTTTTAAAATGATTTTAGCGTCGTTTAAATGAGTAAACAGCATAAACAGATTTGGTTTATAACAGCATGAATAATTTCTTTTACAATAAATAAAAAAAGTCATTTTTTGTACACTAACAGTCAAACCAAATTATTATACAATGAAATAACTTAGCCACATTTTAAAATTTAAATTACAGGTAGATCCCGTTATACGATTTCGGTATCCGCGATTTCGGATATACGCGGTTTTCATTTAGTAGCACCATCGATCGCCAACATGCGAAAGCTCTTCTATTTTTGTTAGGAGTTGAATTCATTTTTGAGTTTTGTTTTGTTCCTATCCCTGTGTTTGTGCACATTCAGCACATCACTGGCTATCTATGAACGATATGGTTGCTATACATCGGTTTGGACAAGATCAGCTGAGTTTCTAATCTGTTTGCGAAAAGATTTATTGTTGTTGGACTTAAAATGCCACTGAAACGTAAAGAAAGTATTATTACCGAAGGAAGAAAGCGGGCCCGAAAATCCTACTCGTTAGAAACTGAGTTGGAGGTCCTCGATGAAGATGAAATAAACGTTACAGCCAACCATCAAGCAATTTTTAACAAAACATCCTGCCAGTTCGAACGATCCCTTAACATCCAGTCCGAGCTCCTCTTCCAAACTCTCTTCGGGATTCCACCAGCACTATTACAGGAAGGAGACTGTTGGAAACAGCATCAGAATCTTCTGGTACAGATGAACCCAAAGCAATATAAAGTTTAGATTGTGGACACTTCTTTTTGTTGTACGTGTACATGTATTTTGAGTATTTTAGTGTATTTTGAGTTTTATAAAATAAAATAAGGTGCTATTTTAAGACTAAAAGATAGAAAACTATTGTATTACTAATCCTATAATGCAATTATTTACATTATCAGGAAAATAATTAATGCTTATGAGAACCAAACTCTATTCTGTACATGTTAAATGGAACCAGTTTTACACGAATTCGGTATACACAACAATTTCGCGGAACATATGTATCGCGTATAACGGGATTTACCTGTACGTATAATCTTTTTTTTTTTTCTATAAGTAATGGTTTTTCATTGTTATCGTATTTATTACAGTAAATTATAAGTAAGAATTGTAATTATATATGCTTATTCTCGCCAATCATAATTGTCTTGAATAATTACAGTGCATGATAATAATAAAAAAACGTTTTATAAATTCATTAAAAATTCTACATATTTACAGTAACTTAAGTTTTTAACAGCATTTCTTTATTTTTTTAATATTTTACAATAAATTTTAATTTTTGTATACATACTGTGGACTCCGGTAGTTGTATAAACATTGTAAATTCAGTAAACTTTTACTAATACGTTGTGCGTTCTGTAAAAAGTTTATGCTGTTAACTTATTTAATCGACGCTAAAATATTTTTAAAAGCAGTAAAATTTAAATAAATTTTACCCCAAAAAAATTAAGTTTTCTAAAAATTATAATAATTCCAATGAAACTTACATTAATTTCAATGAAAACTGCATTAAATATTTTGAAAAGTGCGTTAATTATTTTGAAAACTGCGTTAAAGCAAATGCAAAAAGCTGTAAATTAAAAGATTTTAGCCAAAGATAATTTTGTAAGAGTTTCTTGCATTTTTAGAAGTTTACATTTGGGTGAAAGTGCACATATGTCCTTTAACTTTACCGGCACGGCCATATTGACTGACAGTACAATTCAATCATGATTATGCTTTGAATTTAATATTTTTTTCCTAAGCTGATAATTAAATAACTTTTCTTTTAAGGTTAACTTTAAAATAACTTGGAAATTCATAATTTTTTTAATGTTATTTATTTATTTATATATTTTTGATATGGGCATTGGAAACAGAGCCACCTTCTAATATTTCACAAATAATCATTATGTTGGTTCACTTACAAAGATGAACTGGGATCTTCTTTAATTTGGACTAGAGATGTTGAAATTTTTGGTTTATAGAATTTGCCATATATGGTTCAAATTACTGCTCTTTCCGATTGAAATTCATGAAAACTAGAAGTGCAGGAACGCTTTATGCATTTAAACTCGTTTAATTTAGAGTGTAGTTGGGAATGCATTGCTCATTAAAATCTGCTGACACAACAAGGAACAAAAAGTGTCCTATGAACTTATTTCCAGAAATGCCACATTTGTGTGATAGATGGCAATACTGTTACACATCTTGAAGTGCAGGTTTAGGAGCAACATCTTTATGTCTGGCATTTGTAACGTTGTTAGAAGTGAACTTGGAATCTTTGAAAGGGTTCATCAGTCTCTACTTTGACATTGCAATGCTTCAAGCGTCCATTGTGATCGGGCTGATATTGTGGATTTATGCATTTCTGGACACAAGTTCTTAGGGCATTTTTTGTTGTTACCAATCACCCACCTACAAAGTTTGTCCCCATAGTTTAACACCGTGGTATAAGCAATGCCATTCACTTGTATACTCTGCATGGTGACTAATGTCATTTTCATTTGAAATTTATAATGAACATCTTTTATAATTTCTATGGAGTAAATATCTATAATAAGAACGGTGGTATCTATATTTTTATAATTTCTATGGAGTATGTAATTTTTTTTTACCATTTTACCTTTGTTTGGATCTATGACAGTTTCAACAGTGAGCAAACCTTCCCAGCATTGGAGAGAACATGCCCACCGTTGGTGTAGTAAATAAGAAAGACAAGGCATCACTTTGAGTGGAGGGAAATATATAATTTAATTAAAGTCTGAACAAGCAAGTCACTTAACCTATATGGCATTGTTAAAGCTTATGAAATTTATGGCTGAATTATCCAATGCTTTCCAATTACATCTTGATGTGTTTTTCTAAATTTACTGAACAGAACATTTCTGAAACGTAACAAAAGCAGTTGTGCAAGCAAAGTTTGTAAATTTAGAAAAATCCAAAGCCAATTGTGCAAATATCCTACTCTTGTCTTGAACAATTATTTGGTACTATTGAACTGCTATGAAATTTCAGGTTCCAGATATTATAAATGTCTCTAAAAAATTTCATTAATTTTTTCCCCTCCCTGTTTTGTATATGTACTGATAGGCTGGCGAAAGCATTAATGAAGAATTGGAAGCAGCACAAGTATGTAAACGCAGAGTGGATCATCTAAAAGAATTCGATTCTCAGGCCAACAACTCCTTTGTCTTGTGGAAAAAGAAGCGATTAGACCGAATGTTAGTTGAATATTTTTTGAGATGTGGCTATTACAACACTGCAATTAAGTTAGCCAAGCATTCAGAGATAGAAGTAAGTCTAGTTATTACATACAGAACTATAGAACCCATAAATAAGGTGTCTATACGTCCTAACTTTAATAAAGATGTCCCCATAAATATTTTTGCATTTCATTCCTTTTTTAATTATGTTGATTTCTTGACTAATTTACTGTAAAAATTATGCTAAAGGTTTATCGGTTTCACGGTATGGAAGTTCATGTGACTGAAAATGTGTTGTGATGTCAAACTGTATTTTCAGTACTGATTCTATTAATGGAGATATGAACATCATAATTTAAGGGGAGTGGGGGGGGGGGGATAATTTGAAACTTGAAAGACACATTATGCCTTGATAATTTCTTAATGCATTATTTGAAATGCTAAAAAGTAAAATGATATGAAAATGGAAAAAACAAAAATCACTTTTAATTTTTTTCTTTGAGGATTTTATTTTCAACACTGAAATTGTTGTGCACTTATATACTAGTATACTAATGTACAATGTATAAGGTGCTATCGAAAAAGTTTCAGAGTTAACCACACAAAATGGTACATATTTGAAATTGTAAGCCTCCATCTCTTTCACAATCTCTTTGGGAGTTAAGGCAATGATCTCCAGAGTTGCTTTTGCTGGAATGCCTTCTGAAAACCCTCTTTTTCCAGGCATCAAAAAGAATGGTTAGGGTGATACCAATCATAATCTGTTTAAAGCTTCACAAATGTGCAGGCTATCTATTACAGTATGGTACTGCTTATGTGCAAAATGTATACAATCTCTACAAAGAGAAACCTTAGAATACATAGAATGAATTTAATGTATTCTATAGATTACTTAGAATGATATTCAATTTAATGTGAATTCATAAAAGATGAACAGAATAATAAAACATTATTTTATACAATAATGTTACATGGAACTTGAGGTTACATTCCTGAAAGAAAGTTGACAGTTGGAAATTCTATTATGATGATGTTATTCTGAAGTTACCATATCCCTTAAACTGTGGACGAACAGAACTGGCCATGTTTTTGCGATGCTTTGAAGTGGATTTGACAAATCTAATATTTAGTATACGAATAAACACTAGTACAGTATTACAGTAAATTAATCTGAAAAAAAAAATCTGTAATTGCAGTTTGCTTTGTTTGCAGAATTTCCCCTCCATCCCATTGATCATTTTACGCAAGCTTTCAAGCTACACTCATTATAATGAGGGTATGGCTTACCTAGGGAACATTAAATTATACTCTGTGCAATAAAAGAAAACTTGGCGTGGTGCCAGAATGTACTATTAACCAATCAGAAGCCTGGCTGAGCGCTCAGCTAGCTTCTGATTGGGTAATAGCACATTCTGGCACCACGCCAAGTTTTTTCTTTTATTGCACAGAGTATAGAACGTTAATCTGAAATATACATTAATTTGACCTAAGTTAAACTGAAACTTTCTTTTACTTTAATAGAATAGGATTTGTGCCAGGGGCTTTAAATTTGAATGCCATTTTGTAACGTATGTTGTAATGGGATTTTATGCTACATGACTTTGGAACAGAACAGTTAAAAATCTAATTTACAATGTTGAAACTTTTCTTTGCAGGATTTGACCAATATTGATTTGTTTCTTGTATCAAAAGATGTAGAAGAATCTCTAGCAAATAAAGAAACAGCTAAGTGTTTGCTATGGTGTCATGATAATAAATCGAAATTACGCAAGATGAAGGTAAGTTTTTTTGTTTTTTTTTTCCTCTCCTCTTTCTCTGCTATAGTTAGCATCCGAAAATCTTGCTAATACATAAATGTAATTTCAGGTTATTTTAATCTTTACAGAGTTCCTTAGAGTTTAATTTACGACAGCAGGAATTCATAGAGCTAATTCGAAGTGATAGGAGATTAGAAGCCGTTAGGTTTGTGTATTAGTGCCACTCTTCCTTCCTTCCTCTTCCCTGTATGTTTTTATTGCTGACTAAAAGAAATTAACAAAATTAAGTTTTATACTGTATATATATCTTTATGAATTTCAGACATGCCAGAAAATACTTTACAAATTTGGAGGAAGAGCAGCTTAAAAACGTGCAACACGTGATGGGACTGTTGGCATTTCCATATAATACAGAATTATCCCCTTACAAGGTAATTTTACTTAAAACTTCAGTTGCTTTTGTTTTTTTTTTTAACCCTTTCGCTGCGTAATTTCATTTCATTCCTGAGAAGATGGAATTACCCACTTATAGCAGCATAACAAAGTTTTTAAACCTTGAGAAGATGAAATCTTGTGTGGATATATCTGCTTTACATAGCAAAAGGGTTAAACAAATTTTATTAATTTTTTATTATAATACCCAAGCATTTACCATATTTAACAGCTGTGATAAATACAGGGTGGTTATAATTAAACTTTCCCTATTTAACCCACCCTAGGAAACTATTTATAGTACGTGTACCAAACTTGGTAGGAATAATGTCATAGTTATGGGTCACAAAATTTGCATGGTTCATTGCTTCAATTAGTACCCTACTAGACCACCAGATTCTATTAGGATTGTTACTAGCCTCACTCGTTGAATTTGCCTTTTTGACTAAGATGCAGTTTGAGAAAGTGTACAATTTTACCAGAGAATATCGAAATTTTCAAAAGAACAGAATAAGATTCTTAACAACCAGTTACAACTTGACTTTGATATGATGTTGAATATTATTTCCGATCTGTTAGGATTATCCAATCAGGAGTGTCTACAATGCTCATTTACCCTAGGAAACTCCTGAATGGATAATTTTTTGGAGGCTGTGGCCTGGTGGGCTTTCACTGAACACAACTTCTGTGAAGTTAAGCTACATCAGGCACGGCTAGTCACTGGATGGGCGACCATCAGTGATAAACAATCTTCACCCCCCCTCCCCCCCACCCTCCCTGGCTCTTGCGACCATCAGTGATAGACAATCTTCACCCCACCCTCCTCCCCAGCTCTTGCGACCATCATACAGCAGTCGTGAATCCAGGTCCATCCAGGGACCCAACTCGTCAGCCTCTGGCCATACAGGTCCTGGATGGACGTATTGGATCCCAATTCATAAATAAATAAATAATACTTCTATGAAAAATTTTCCGGAATAAAAGCACAAAAGTAAACAGAATGTGTACTAATATGACAAAAAAGGAAAAAATAAGTATGTGGATAATAGTAAATAAAAGAAATAAACTCTTTCACCACAACAAAACAAATTCTATATACGGTATAAATTGTTTTGTCTATTGGCTCGGTTGAAGTTACCTTCAAAGTATGTAAGGCGCTTATTAAAAATCATTTGCATTGCTATATATTAGACATTTGTTATTTATTTGTTTCTCTGCAGCAATATGAGACCATTTGCAATGTTGCGGGTTTTTTTTTTTTTTTTTTTTTTTTTTGTTTTGTTTTTTTTTCCCCATGAAGAATTATAGTCTCATCCTTATACAGGGTGACAGGTAAGTCTCTCCCTGATAAAGTAATTTAAGGGGAGTAGCTCCTGTGCAGGCAGATTTTTTTAAAATTATAATAACTTTTCTATTTATACAAAGAATTATATAAAATTTTGAACACTGAAAGATCTACAAATTATCTTCAAAAAGACACCAAGTGTATCCTTATATCTGCAGTAGTTAGCAAGCTACAAAGAAGTGCATTTTTTTGGCTTTAAATTAATTTTTAAATTTAACGAAATCGAGCTAGAAAGGTTTTGTATACACCATGAAAAGACCAGACATTTTTCATGAGGGCAGATTGACTACTTTTATTTATTTTTTTTTAATTATAAAGTAAATATCGCAAGTTACGATTGCACCCTAGAGGATTGGAGATCATAACTTTTTATCTAATTATTGTATTGAAAAAGTAATCAATCTGCCCTCTGCAGGAGGATGAGATCTTTCCAAAATGCCCAAATTTATGAAAATCCAGTCACTAGAAGTCGAAATATTTTAAAATATAGAATCGCATTTGGTGAAAAAATTGAACGTGAGAAAAATGAAATCAAAGTTTGCCAGTATCTTACACTCACATTTCTTCTTATATTTATCCTATGGATATTAGGTTTATGCCATTATACAAGGGTCTAATAAAACAGTTTTGGGAGTTAAAAACATACAAATTTGAGAAAATCACTTGCACAGATTGAAAGTAGAAGGTTTGAAGGTTCCAATATATAATTTTCAAATTTTGACCCAAAATTCGATTTTTGAAGAGCCACTCCCCTTAATAAAATAAAAGTATGTTAGAAGATACATACGGTTTTTATATTATGTTCATCGTCTTGGAAAGATTTTTCATATCCTTAATAACTCAACATGTGCCCCTTTCGTTGTTCAGAGAACATCCAGACGATATTCAATTTCTTGCCAAGTATTTGCCTATATACCTTCTGTTACTGATATTATCACATCTGTATTAAGTGTACATTCTGGGACTGGTGTATTTTATCCCAACAGGAAAAAGTCTTAAAGGTGCAAACATGGAGTCATTGGCTTGGATCATCTCTTCCAAACCATTGGCTGAACTTTTTGAGTTCAGGGATGCACTTTTTCTAAAACTTAATTTCTAAACCTTCTCTGCACAATAATCTGTGTTTTGATCTCATGAAACCATAAACTTATAGCGCTTTCTCTTTCAACTGCTGCGTTTCAGCTCCTAGTCCACCATCCGTCAAAAGAACTTGATGAAGAACTTTACGATGAAGAACATAATACAAAAATTGTTCATTTCAATCTAACGTATTTTTTTGTTTTCTTAAATTTCTTAGAAGTGACAGACTTCATGATCACCCTGTATAACGAAGGTCAAAATTTCAGTTAAATTTTTTAAAGAATAATTCATGAATGGTCTGTGAGGGTTTTATCCTACGAAATACCTCAGCTGTTCAAATTATTGATGAAAAAATAGGAAAGAAAATTCCATAGCCTGGATTTGAACAGAAACCTTTGGCTATGAAAATTTTTTATTCTGCACTGTTCTCTCCTCATTATACATAATTGTGATATAAGATTGTAAGAAATTTAAACTATAGATAAAATTTAATTAAAAAGAAAAAAAAAAGACATAATTGTGCATTACAGGTAGTTAAACAGAATTTAAATTTTAATGCCTTGTTTCATTTAAAACACACTGTGCATGTGCAGACTTGAAAGCTTACACATTCTGGTCTTTTTAAAATTTAACATATATTTAAAATCTCAGGCTTGATTTTTCAAGTACTGTATTTGCACACACAATACAGGAATTTATTTGAGAGATATAGGTTGTATACAATAATTATGACTGCTATTCTAGGTTGCAGGATCATGTCTTTAGTTAGGACAATTCTTTTCATAGTAAATTATGTGGTACTGCATTACTTTTACATAAAGTTGATTTATGTATACAGGGTGTAACAAAAAGGTCCAGCCAAACTTTAGAAAAATTTTCTCGCTTATTATAGAGGAAGAAAATGTTATATGCACAT
The DNA here is from genome assembly GCA_023313115.1 of Rhysida immarginata. NCBI lineage: Eukaryota > Metazoa > Arthropoda > Chilopoda > Scolopendromorpha > Scolopendridae > Rhysida > Rhysida immarginata. The sequence continues at coordinate 357,436 of JAHWFO010097865.1, read as the reverse complement.
GGATCCAAAAACACTTTATTTCCATTTTCTACAGCTCTTCATTAATTACTCATGGGAAAGCACAGGAACAGAACACAACAGCATACCACAAACTCTTTCCGTGGATATATGGATATATGCATTAACCCACCACTGCATTGAATCTTGGATGCACTGTTGTATCCCTGGAAAAATGTACATTGTTTCACAGCCTGCCACAATTTGGCACAAAAACTCTGCATTTTGTACCGGGGTTCCATGCACAAGAGCATTCAAATGACCCTACAAATAAGTCTAGTGGGTTTAGGTTGGAGATCATGGAGGCCAAGGAATTGGTCCACCGTTACCTATCCATCTGTCACCTATCCATGTGAAAATGAGTTCTAACGTGGAAGTAAAGCGTCTATATAACATATTTTCTTCCTCTACATCTGAGGAATGTTTTCTGAAAGTTTGGCCATAACTTTTTGTTACGTTCTGTATACTTTATTTTTCATATATTAGTTGTATGTTTGGCTGCCTTTTTGTTAAGGGGACCTTTGTATTGACCATGTAGAAAAGTAAACATTGCTATCTCATGACTGGACCCCTGCCACTTCCGGAAAGCAACAGTGTCGCAGGCAATAGCTACTTATTTTTTCCACTGTTTATCTATAAAACCCTTATCAATAGGAGGAAAGAAACTTGTTAAATTTGGTGATGCTACCATGTGGAATCATGATTAGGGCATTTCCAGGTTCTTGGGCCATTTATTTAAATCCAATCTTTTTAACGATCGCAGTTTGTTTCGTTCCTGCATCAATTTCTTTGATTTTAGCTAATTTCTGATCGAGACTAATTTTCTTGTGAGAAGCAGAAGCCATGTATATTATTGTGTAATTTGTTTTGCATTCTCCTAGTTTATTGTGCATCTGAGAGCTATCATTCTTATGTTCTCTTGTATTATTATTTATTTACAGTAATTTTTGGGATATAATACGCACCCCCTTCCCTACTTTGATCCTCCCTCCCGACCCCCGACCCCTCCAAAATATATATATTTAAATAATATTTACATTTTATAATTAGTATTGATTTTTTTTTTAACTTTTATCCCCCCCCCCCCCCCCTTATTTTACCCCCGAAAATTACTGTATTTATTTATTTTTTTTTTTTTTTTAAATACAAATTTAACAAAAATCGACAATTTTTTTTCATCATGTAAAATACAAATTTTAAAGGAACTCCTTTTTACCTAAAACTCATCAAATTATTAGATTAAGAATTTTTCAAAAGAAAAATACATCTGTCAAAATCATGAAGTGTATATAATAATGGATGCTGTCAGATTTAATCTTAAGCATGCACAAAGGTTACTCTCAGTTGAGATGTTCTTGATGGATTTAATTGCATATCATATTTTTGTGGTCTTGCATAACATCCTTGCGCGCATTGTTTACATTGATGCAAAGGATTCCATACATTGAAGGTTTTTCCATGTCTGAATTATATTACCTGCAATCATTCTGCATAATGCCATTTTTAATTTTTTTTAGGAATATTTTGCATAAGAAAGGCACCATGATCAACAAGAAGATCTACTAAACAACTTCTATTAATTTGCATTTTCACAATTCGTGTTTTACTGCTGTATTTCATTCTAGGACATCCTTAAAAGTTTATTTATTTATTTATTTATTTATTTATTTATTTATTTATTTAATAAATGAAAATACAGTAATGCCCTATTGGGATCGGTATGTCAAAAACTGACAAGTTAGATCCCTAGATAGTTTTTCGTTAATTGTCTCCAGTCTTGTCTCCAGATCATGATTTTTTACAATATCTGCGATTTTTTTTTTTCTTTCTAATTCGTTAATTGCCTTACTTTTCACTTCACTGATTATTTTATCCATAGATGCTGATATAAGGGCCTCTAAAACCACTGGATCTTGAAGTTGAATAGAAATATTTTTTATTATTTGTTGCATGAGAGAATCATTTGCAATATTATTTTTGGGCGAATCCATAATCGGTAGACGTTGGGTGCGAATATTATGAACAAAAAACTTAAGTGAAGTGAATTAACGTATCGCTAATACATTCCACTCATAACCTTCACCCTTGGCAGGAGCTCAACTTGGTGCATCCTTTTCGCTCGCCATTCAAAAAAAAAAAGTTTCCTATGTAAAATTGTACTTTTCTGCCCTATGCCAAATTTACTTCTCTCGAGACCTAGTACTGCCTTAGCACTATTATCAGTTATATATGGCAGCATATCCAACGTTGAAAAGTCCTCATTAATGAATGGAGGCCTCTGTTAAACAGTCTTTTATTATTTTAATAAATTTAGTGATTCATTTATTTTCATCTTATTTTTATCTCTTTTTTTTCTTTTATCAGGAGCTGTTAGATGAATCTCGGTGGAAAATGTTAGTCCAACAGTTTCGACACGAGAATTTTAAATTATACCAGTTGAGCACTCATTCCGTGTTTTCGGTGGCTTTGCAGGCTGGGCTATCAGCATTAAAGACTCCGTATCCTTCAGTTGTAAAATCATTTTTGTATTGATATTTGTTTGTCTTAATTTTTATTTTTAATTGTATCATTTTTTGGATTAGAAAAATTGCCACTCTTGTTTCTTAACTTTAAGTAGTCATTGCTATAAAACGGAACAGGAGCGAAATACAGATTGTCCTGTATGTTCCCCTCCGCTGAATCAGTTGGCCAGCCCGCTACCCTATGCTCACTGTTCCCAGTCGCGATTGGTCTGCTATATCACGGGACAACCGTTGAATGAGAACAACCACCCTCTAATGCTTCCTAACGGTTACATCTATGGTGAAAAAGTGAGTAGAGTATATAAAGCTACATATTTCTTTTGCAATTTGCATGTTCCTTATAAACTAATAATTTGTCTTTTGTCATCTTCAGGCTTTGCAAAACATGGCTTTAGAAAATAATGGCAGAATTATTTGCCCTCGAACTAAAGAGGTGTTTAATTTTAAAGAAGCTGAAAAGGTATTTGTCATGTAACTGACTGAAGGAGAAATGGCTTCTTTAATTATAGTGGTTCTTAAGAAAAAAATTTGTAAATTATTATTTTTGTCTTTTCTATGTAACAAAACTGTGTAAAACAAATAATACTGGAAATGATTTTAAATATTTTTTTTTTTTTGCTTTTGTAAATACAATAAGAACAATTTTCCTTGTTTTATTTTTTTACATCTTGATGTATTGAATCATTTCGTGAATATTTTTTGGTTCCACTATTTATTTATTTAATGAATTTTTATAGTGCAGAACCATTGCATGGGTAACACTAGTTTTTATCCTGTGTTAGAGCCCAGAGGAAAACTGAATATGCTCAAAGATGTAATTTTTTTGGCATCAATAAAGTGACTGTTTGAATTCTTAAAATTTTAAATGTTTTTTTTTCTAAGATGCTGTGGAAGTTCTCATTTTAGTTTAGTACTAATCAATAATGACTGTTGGATCGTTGTATTGTTATTTCCAACATAATGGTAAATTTGAAGAAACCAGCTTCTTCAAAGTAACGAGAAGATGAAATTACATTGCTATTTACAGGATTGTTGTGATTGGATGGAATTTTACATTTATGTGAAACTATTGGTTGAATAAAGTTTTTATAATACTTCACGAATTGAAGTTAATATTGGATAAACGTCAAATGACAGTGGTGCATTGAGGATATCTATCGGTGAATCTAATTGGGTCTTTAATATCTCTCTACTTTTGAGTATGGCTATTTTCATTGGATTGCTGTATACTCTGTCCAGTTAAATTTCCAATGTCAATTGTTAGCGATTGTTAATTTACTTAGCAACAATTTCTAACAACTGAAATCAGAAATTTAATTAGACACTCTCAGTTTTTCTTTTGTTGGATAAAGTATAGTACTGTAAGATCTTCATGGAGGAGTCAGTTGTTCTGGTGGGGGTTCTCTTCCAGAAAGCGAGTTGCATAATTTGTATACAGCTCCATTAGGTATTCCTTAAAGGGCCCGCCCCCGCCCCCCCCAACTGCACTCCATCCTCATAACTATTTCGACGCCAGTGAAAATTTTGTGACAGTTTTTATTTCGGCATGGCATTGTTACGGTTTTCTATATGATATAAAGAACATAGGCATCATACAGGCAAACGGACAAAAAAATCAAATTATGCATTTCATCTTATGGAAGAAACCTCCCTCCCAACTGAAACAGTAGACAACTCCATGAAGATGTACAGTACAATGAAAATAGCCATGCACAAAAGTATAGAGATATTCAAGACCCAATCAAATTCACAGATACTCTCAACATGCAGCTGTCATTTATCCAATATTAATTTCCATTCATGATCTATTGTAAACACCTTATTCCACCAATAATCTTATACAATTATGTCCCATGATTCTGTATAAAGATTGTAATTTCCTCGTATTATTTTGAGAATACCAGGAATAAATAGCAAAACTAGTCTGTTTCTTCAAACTTATTATTGTAAGGTCTCCATTTCTCATGTTTGTTTAATACTGCGTTTTTTTTTTAAACTTAATTTTTATCATTTCAGACTACTGTTTTTATTTACAGATCCGTTAAAAATGAGTTGTAGAAATATCTGGTAGGTGGCAGGAAAGTAGAGACAAGCAAACAACGTCACAGCAGCAGTTTAAAGATGGCCGCCCCACTTCAAACATGCACCAAAGAAGAACAGCGTTCAGTTATCCGATTTTTGAGTAGTGAAGGTGTGAAACCTATTTAAATGATGTGGTGGGCTGAACCACGACTAATGTCTAACAATTCTGCAATTTCATCAATCGTTACTTGGTAATTTTCCAACATTAAGGCTTCAACTGTTACAATATTCTCTGACATCACAACTCCGTTGTGCCTGACCTGGGCGAGGGGCGTCACACCATTTGTGAACTTCACACTCCATTCATAAACTTGCCACTGTGACAAACGTGCATCGCCATTCATAAACTTCTTTGGTGCATGTTTGAAGTGGGGCAGCCATCTTTAAACTGCTGCCATGATGCTTGCTTGTCTCTACTTTCCTGCCACCTACCGGATATTTCTACAACTCATTTTTAACGAATCTGCAGAATTACAACTCTGCATTTTAATTACAATTTTGCAGTTTTCATTTGACTCGCCCTCGTATTTTTTGTTAAGATTTGACAACAACAAGATTCATACCAATGACATAATTTTTTTTTTTTGGTTCAGTAGTACAGTTCTATTTAAACTTAGTTCTGGAAAACTCCTTAAAAGCAATTAATTCTAAAATTATTATCAAAGTTTGGAAGTTTTACTTTTTCCAAATTTGCAGCAGAAAGTTATCTGTCGCCATAGAAAAGTGCGAATAGCACATTAATATACATTGCTCACAAAAATTAGGGAAGCACAAGTGCATGGCATTTATGAATACACAAACTTTTAATCATGTACAGAATAACTTAGACCAGTCTCTAATAATGAGAAATTTGCATACAGTCTTCAATAATTCTGGAATATAACATTTTGAGAACATGTTTGAAGCTTTTGCGAATAAACAAGAGCTTGTTAGAAGGTGGGGCCAAAATTTCTAATAGAGTGTATGGTCTCCTCGAACTGCCAAGACAGCTGTTCACCTGTTTTGCATGGAATTGATGAGGTTACTAATGAGGAATTGCGGTAACCTTTGCCACTTCTGAGTGAGGGCCATGTCCAGGTCACGAAGAGTCAATGGAGGTGCTGACCTAGCAACAATGGTTCTTCCAAGGGTGTCCCAAACATGTTCAATGGAATTTAAGTCAAATGAGTATCCTGGCCATTTGATACGCCCGATACTTTCTTCAATCAGGACGTCCACAGCTTGCCTGCGTGTGGTCATCTTCAATAGCTCCAGCATGTGGTATGATAATAGGCCTAAGAATCTTGTCCCTGTACCTCTAAGCCATCAAGATAATGTACAGGTAAGTATGGCCAGCAATGCTTATGCTACCCAGACCATCAATCCACCTCCACATACTGTGTTCTTTCCTGTACAAAACCTGGGTTATATTATTTTCCAACTTCACTCCAGATCGGTATTCATTGATTGTCTGACTATAGACTGAATCTCGACTCGTCCGTCAAGACGACTCGACTTCATTCGTCAGCACCCCAGTCGCAACCCTCTTCAGCCCAGATTCTACAGTTCCGCAGTTAAAAGCATGATGCCATTGTCGTACGTGCATAAATGCCATCCCGATGAAGGTGAATGCCGATCGTTTGCGTCGATGTTCTGCGTCCTGTTGCCATGGCAAACTGGCTTTGAAGGTAGGTAATAGTTTGCTGCCTGTCTCTCCAGGTTGTTAGCAATAGGCAACAGTCGTCATGTGCAGTCGTAACTGATGGGTGATCTTGTCTTGTACTTTGTCAAACACTTCCAGTATCCTGGAAACAATTCCACAATGAACAAACGACACTTCATGACATATCTCTAATGGCGTCGGCTACTATCCGTTGAATTTGGCTCGCTTCAAGCCTCCCAATAGCTCTCCACACCACAGATTCCATTAAATCTCCTTGTTGTGCCATCCTTTCATGATCCAGAAACAACTTTCATCGATTCATGATGAATTCTAAACAAATACCTTGCACAGTATCGTTGAACTCGTGCGCTCCACAAACTTTTATGAGCAGTGTAATCAGGGCCGTACCTAGAATATTTTTTTCATGGGGGAGCTGGCCCAATCCTGCTTGTAACAGAATTAGTTGACAATGTGGTCAAATTTGGGGGACTGCAGCAAAGAAAAATACCTTCAATACTTTCAACATGGTATTTCATTTGTTGCCTGGGGTATATCATAAGCAATATTAGATTTCTTGCAATGTGTTTCTCAGCATCTCTTTGATCCTGTTATTACAAAATATCTTATCCATGCATTTTCAATATAACGGTGAAGTAACTTTTTTTTTAGAATACCTTCCTTAAAAGAAAATCAAGAGGGACAACATCCATGGTTTCCATGGTGTTGGGTCATTCCTATCAACCCATGAGCTTGTAAAGTTTGCATTTAAAAAAAATGACAATCACCCATAAACCCAGCATGGCATCTTGTTGGAAAACTGCCCAAAACTGAATTTCTAAAAGCTCTTCATATTGAGGTGCAACATAGAGCTTCTGGAATGTTCCTCATGTTTGCCATAATGGTGGGGCTCAGTAAAAAATAAAAAATCCAAAAGCCTGCTGTTCACTGTACTACGCAGGGATATATTAAAAAAAACCTGCTGTATCATTTTGTGTGTATGTGTGCGGTCTTCCAATATATAAAAAAAACTAAAGTTTGATTGCTCCAAACAGAAAAAATCGAGACATGTGATGACCGTTGATTTCATTACAATTGGCATATTACAGCTGGCATAGTTTTTAAGATACGATTTTTCCTAATCATGGAACAAATTTATGCTTCAGTCTTACTTGAATGCCTTTGTTAGTGCTATTTTGTCTTTCAATATGCTCCAGAGACAAAAGTGTTTGGTCAATAACTTCTTAAAGTTATTTCTATGTACTTCCCTACATGATTATATGATTAATATGATTTTTTATTGATATATTGTAGCCTGTGTATTAATGCCAGGGAAGATTTACGTTTCATAGTATCTGTTTTACTTGCTTATGCTAGATTCCTAATTATCTAGGGGTGAATTAACTGGGATCTGCATAAGCTTGATGTCTGCATGTGTGAACAGAAATATACCAGGCAGAAATTTTATAAATATTATGTGTAGTCTGTCTCTTTATAAACACAGCTTTTTAATTCATTTGAAATCATAGAGATTATACCACACAAAATTTATTGTACTACCTACGATCCAACGCATCTGGTCATGATTGGGTATAATATTAAAACAGGTCTTCTCTCTATTAATGCTCCAGCGCCAAACTGATAGTGTGCTGTAAACTGAATATATGTATTTTGAGATGGGGAACCGATAGTCAGAAATGCAATTTCAGGCAGCATGAGATGTTGAACAATTAATGCACGTGATCGTTTTCACAGCAATCAACTGCCAGTCACCAGCTACAATTCTGTATCAACTTACAGGCAGTAATTGTAGAAGATCACCTAATAGGACTTTATCTTCTACCACTGTCTGAAAGGACCATGTTAAATCACGATGAATTACTGGAGACTGTACCTCTTGTTATCTGCGAAAGGGTGTGGCTGCAAGATGATGGTGTGCATGCTCACGTTGATGTCGATGCCCACAAAAGATTCCCTAATCACTGGATTGGAAAGGGAGGTTCTGTTCCATGGCCGGTACAATCACCAGATCTCACTTCTCTGGATTTTTTCTTATGGGAGCACATCAAGTCATTGAAACCAGAGTAGAATTTAATACGGTCCAAATTGCCTTTCTCTTTATTTTGGAATATAAAGAGAATATTGCAGGAAAATTTCATAGGTGCCGGGATTCATTTACCTTTTTAAATACTACTTCCTAATTTTGGCAATTTAAAAAAGTGACAACCCGAATTCTGGTTTGGTTAATTCTTGCTAGACGATTTTTCATTTTCCCGCTAGTTCCGTTTCTGTTTGTGTGAAATTCATGGACTGGTGAGATTTTAATTCTGTTTTTTACTCGCATGCTTGTATGTATTGAGACTGGTAGATGGTATGCCCAGTTTGAACACTTGCTCTGAACTGTAAATTCTTTATGAATAAAAAAAATTGTTTGCTCTGAATAAAAAAATTTGTTTGTTACAAAAGCATGCCTTATATAACTCGTTCAACATTTTGTGGTGCCTGAAATATGCATTTCTGATCATTGCTTCCTTAGCTCATAGCCTCTCCCCAAGTTACAACTGGGGTTAGGTACCAATAAACCCATCGGAACTCTAAAATATCACAAGTCGAAAATAATATAAAATATAAAAAATGCTACAGATAGAGAGAGATATGTTGTTAGATGAATATACTGATGGGGGTTTTGAAGCTATAATTCCAATAACAGCATAATGTAAAAAGTATTAATGCAACAACATTCCACACGACATACACAAAAACACATGCATGGAATATGATCACTGCGATGTGTGGTTGTCGTTACGCTGACGTCATCGAATCGCTCAATTCTAACTTTATTGTGTTTTATTTTTTGTTTTTCAGATTTCTTTTTCATCGTCTCACAACGTATCATATTCTCCGAAAAATCATAACTCGGGAAGAGGCTGTACTCTGTTTCAATTTGGTGATTCGAAAGGTTTGAGATGCACCGTATTTGTATTTATTAATATCAAATTTTGCAGATTATCCATAGAATTTTATTTTCTAGCCTGTTCAGAATCTACTGTATTTGTGTGCCTTATCACCTGATTTTTGGAATAAACTGTCCAATAATATCTTTAAATACATGTACACTCAGCAGCATTTGAATTAAAGATACATGTATAGTATCGTGTAGCACCACCTTTTTGCCCTGATTACGGCAATGATTCGTCTCCGCATGGACTCGACAAGACACCAGAAGCGTTGGGAAGCCATACGAACCCACAACCCCTGAACAAACTCCCACAGTTCACAAAAATTTGATGGAGGGGGGGGGGGGGGGTCAGAGGCTCAAACATCTCTCTTGATAGCATTCCAGATGTGCAAGATAGGACTGAGGTCAGGGAAGCAAGGTAAATCTGTAAAGTGTTCATCCAGTCGTCTGGATACAATTCGGAAGTGATGGCACAGTGCATTGTCTTGTTGCAGGAAGAGGTCTCTATGAAGATGTTGAAGATATGTCACATATACGAGAGGTCCCATTTCAGTCCACGTAAACAATCCCCAGACGAGAATGCCACCTCCACCAGCTTGAAGGGTACCCTGCTGACAAGAAGGATCCATCACTTCATGTGGCTTGTGCCGTACTCATATTGTGCCACTGGCATATACCAACATGAATCTCAACTCATCAGTCCAGACAACCTTTTTCCACATGTCTGGGGTCCAGTGGAGGTGTTCTCATTGCATATGCTACTCATTGCACCCAGTGATGTGCAATTAGCAGAGGTATCCACATGGGACAATGGCTTCTGTACCCCATAGCAAGGAGATGGTCCTGGATGGTATGCCTGCTTATATGTTTCTGTGTACCGGCATTAAATTGCAGAGTGATCTGTTTCATTGTGGCTCGTCTATCTGCTGTTACGATGCAAGCTAGCCGACAACACCCCTGCACGTTGTTGGCATGGCATTTAGGCCTTGCAAGGATGGTTTTACCAGGATCAATGTACTCACAGTATACCCATGACATAGTGGCTCATGAAAATCCCAGTACTTACACGACTTCCGAGAGGGGTGACCCTTTCGTACTTAGATCTTTAGTCTTATCCATACTGCATCCAATTATTACTGATTCCTGTCGCATCACTCCTTAGATTATTGGATCGCTGCTTACATCATTCTGTTTCCCTTGCCAGGGCTGCCTACAGCATCACATTTGCTTAACAATAGCTGTCCCTAATTCAATTATTCTTCAGTGTATATCCATTTCATTTTTTAATGGTAAACAAAATGCGGATAAAAAGATTCTGTTTGCACAGAAATGATTGAAAGAGTCATATTTTATCCTGGAAAAAAATATTAACACTAGAATTGTTTAGTTTTTGACCAACAGATGGCATTGTCAGGTTACAGACATCTGTTTATGCACATTTTCATTTATACTAGATAAAGTTAATTGATAACGAGAAGATACATTCCATAGTATTAAAATAAAAAAAAAATTAAAAAAAAATATTTTTGTGCATTTCCCTATGTCGCACCGGTCGTCATCTCAGAAGAGTGTGCTTCAAAACACTGACTCCAGATGGTAAATGGCGCGACCTTCGGGCGACCGTGAATTCTCAATGTAAGAATGGGGAAGCAATTTAATTAGCATGGTGTAACGATATGACGGTGAATATTGTAATATTTTCAAAAGATTTTATCATAGCGTGCTGGCACGTTCACACATTTTCAACACCTGCATTGATAATGCTACATGAAAGCAGTAACATTCCATACGTTGGGGAGTAGATGGTAAGATGCCAGATTAGCTATCAGCTTATAAATGTGCAATGTGCTGTATGTCATTCAGCACCACAACCATCAGATGAGACACCACACTATTCACTGCATTAAGCAATAGTTCGTCTTTGTATGGCAGACACATGTTGCCATATGGAATTTTTCAAAGTTGCCAATGATGTGGGTTGATCGTTATATGCTTTTGACTTCAGGTATCCACATAGCCAAAAGTCACAAGACGTCAGATCAGGCGACCTGGGTGGCCATGCATGCGGAAAGTGTCGGCTGAGGACATGATTGTTGAGTGGAGCAGTTGTTGCACGGGTGCACCTATAAGCAGTGGTGCTCCATCTTGCTTGTCACGCTTGCAATTCTGGAATGATAGTAGTCCGTAACTATCACTATCTGCTTCCGAAATTGCGTTTGCAGCTAGTGAAAATATACAGTCTGAAAATGTGCATAAACTGATATCTATAACTTGACAACGTCATCTGTTAGTCTAAATCGAACAATTCTAGCATTTTTTTCTGGGGGGGGGGGGGAACAGACTTTATTTCAATCGTTTCTGTGCAAACAGAATCTTTTTATCTGCATTCGTGCGCGAATTATTGATCACTCTGTATAATTTGCTAATTTTTGGATCACCCTGTACATTTCTTTCCTTTTAACCATCATCTTATTAAAATGAGATTGAAGTGGTAAAACGAACGATGCCGATTATGTAGCTTCTTCATCTTAGCTCCGAATCCTGCTCTATCAGAAGACCCGGACTCTGGAGAGAAGTAGTATTCGTGAAAAGTCATTCTCCTTCGTGGCCTTCATCGTAAAATCAGGGAACAGTAATCTCAGTATACCTTTCCTGGTAAAATCTCGTGGTGAAAACCAGGTATAACAGGAGAGGAAAAGCGTAATGAAAAACTGATTATAGCTAACATTTCCGTGCAGTTTTTGGAGCCAACGATCACAATAAACAAACGACCACCATTCACTGCTGTTGACATTAACTATTTATACCAGATAAGAGTAACTGATAACGAGAAGACGCATTCCATAGTATTAAAATAAATAAAAAAAATTTTTTGTGCACTTCCCTATACCGCTCAGCGGTCGTCATCTCAGAAGATTGTGCTTCAAAACATTGACTCTAGATGGTAAATGGCGCCACTGTCTAAGCCTTCGGGCGATCGTGTATCAGAGATTGGCGCATTCTCTGTCTCTGTCGTGAATTCTCGACGTAACAATGGGGAAGCAATTTACTCAACATGGTGCGAAGATATGACGGTCGTAAAAATCTCAAAAGATTTTATCATAGCGTGCTGACACGTTCACACGTCAATCAACACCTGCGATGATAATGCTACCTGAAAGCAGTAGCATTCCCTACGTTGGGGAGCATTCCGTTTACAACTCGTGCAATCCTTTTTTTTTTTTATTCTATCCGAACATCGGGAGTATAATTAATTAAACAATAATTATTCAATGTGAATGGAATGCATATAAACATGGTAACATAAAGAGATTATCTTTTAAGTAATTTTAAATTTTTTTTTTTTTTTAATAATCTCTTTTATTTTTAACGCTAGAGTATTTTTCATAAAACTTCCTCAAAACGGATAAAGATAATAAATAACTCTTAAATTAACCCTATGGCGGAAGAATGGTTACTGCTTCCTCTTTCCTAACTGCTTACAGCAAACATTTATCATTAACTTAGAACAATGACAGGAGAAGAGGCTGAAGTTTTAATGAATGAGAGAGGTCTTTCCTGTGAAGAGCATGACGCCATCTCCTCTGTCACTTGAATTTCCAATGAGCACAAGAGGACGCAACCCTTTCGCCTAAGCGATGAGCATGACAAATGTCGGAAAGCATATCGATTCCGAATCATCAAATAATTTAACGTTTTAAAAAGAGAGCGTTAAAATAAACCGCTTACCTTCCCCACCTTATTTGCTTCCTACCAACGTCACAGGAGAAATTGCTTCCTTTTCCTTCCTTCCCTTTCTTAAATAAATAAAAACAAATAATAAACAAACCGGAGAAAGTTGAGATTTCTTTTACAACTCGTGATTTTGGGGCTTTACGTTTTGGAGTACGAGTCACTTTTAAAATTTGAATGTGCGGAAATTTTTTAAACTATCAAAACCCATTGCATTATTATGATACAGTCTTATGTACGCGCAGATAGCAAAATAAAAAGCGCACGACGATTTCTGCCTATTTCATGTATCGTATAATATTCGCAATATAATTCAGTTTTTCAAACGTCCCCTCCCTCTATTTTACTGTTTACAACAATGGATATGAAGGAACAATTGCCTTTTCATCATTAGGCTTTCCTTTTTTTCGCTGTGGTTCTCTCAGCATTCAGGCCATTATTTTATTTTCCATAAATCGACCGTTTTTTTTGTTTTTGTTTGTTTGTTTGTTTGCTTTTGTTTTTCTTTCTTTCTTTGTAACAATCTACTAATACACAACATTATATAGAAATGAAAGGTAGAATTAACCGGTGAGTAAAAGCGAGAAAATTCATGGATTATGTGTAGTTATACAGTAATGAAATGAGCAGAAACCGATGTGCACATTTCCTAAAATTCTGTACATTTCTCGAACTTTACAATGGATTATAGCAATAGAATTCATGGAATGAATCACCAATGATCGTTTCGTGCGGTGTCAATATATTTGCATAATTTATAGATCATTTTCTAAAATTTATTAAGAACTTAATTGCCTCTACGCTGGTTACAAATGAATCGCAATATTCCTTCCGCTTTGGTTTTTGCATTGTACTGCAATCGTACAAAATGAAAGTTCTCTTTTCATATAATGACGCTTTATGCTGGAAATAAATATCACTCTCTCTTTATGTTGGAAATAAAGCAATTAAAACAAACAAAAATTAAATCAACCATTTTCACTAAATTTAGTTTTTGAAGAATTCACACCACATGAAATAACGGCTAATATGTTTCCTCAGTAAACATATACTCGAACTTTTCAGATGTTCAATAAAGAAGAACATATGGTAATTTCTCTCATCCACAGGCAATAAGGGAATATTGCATGATCATGCATAGAATATAGTAAAAAATAAAAGACCTTAACATGATATTTTTTGAAGCATATAAAAATATTTTTGAAGCACTTAAAATTAAAATACTTGTATAAAGGCTTGAAAAATAAAGATCTGTTGCGCTCTTTTTGGTAGGCATTACTCGCTCGGTGTCCTTTTGATGCTGCAGTTTCTTTTTTTAATAATAATTAGCATAGGTTTGTGAGTTCAATGCAACATCATCGTCTTCCTTTACCATCGGATGCAAGATACACATTCCGAAATGAAGTGATTATTGAATTTTATTTAATTATTTAATATTTCAGATTCATCACAATCAATAATCACTCATCTGAGACTGCATTTTGCAACAAAAGGTAGATTACCGTGTGGCAGAGAACTAGAAGATAGTCCAACCTTCAAAGAGAATGTGACAACAACATAACTAAAATGTCAATTCCGTTTAGGCTGCTTACACGTTATCATTAAAAGAAAAGGCAAATCAAAAAGAAAATTTTTATGAGAGGATAAAAAGATTATACGTCAAGAATATCATCAATCCAATTTTCTTTCACTTCACAATAAAACAATGCTATTGATGAAGTTCATCTATAACGAACTGGTTATTTCTTATTTCACAGTGAGTATAATTTCACGCGTCAAATTGACAGTGTGCGTGCTGACAGTTCCACTGAAGCATCTGAGGCTGTCCACAAGGTCCAGCGCACACATCTTGATGGGCATAGTTTTGCTTCAGTGATAACCTGGTGGGGAGTTAATAACGATGTCATCGACTTGCATTTCTGTGAAAAGGGGAAAAAAAACCCAGCAAAATATTACCTAACTGATGCTTCAGAAATGGATGTGAAGTCTCTCAACCAGAATTTATTGCAGACAAATGAGTAGACATTACAGCTACATTCAGTCTCTGTACTCTTACCTCATGATATAAGGCAAAGATCACATAAAAGGCAACTAAACTGTGGGAACTTACATAATTGGCTACCAACCAATAGGCTCGATAGAATAAGAACACAGTTGGCCATCAGCGGATTCTAATGGTAATGATTTATGCCACCTTTGAACTCACTTGTCAAATACACTCTAGAACAAATCTTTCAGGCGCTTCACGAATTTCCGCTACCCGGTTTCGCTTTCCGCACTTTAATCTCATCAATTTCTTCTTTCTACTTTAATCTAACTTCACCTAGTCCAGAAATACAGAAATTAAGTAGGTCGTGCAGTAAGAATTGCTTTATTATAGGGGGGTAAATATTTAATATGTTGGAGTAAATGACAGTTAAGACTACGTAAATTAAATACTGTTAGTCTAGAATTTGAGCAATACTTTTGATATATAAGTTACTAGTTTTGATCAAATTTTATTCATACTCTGAAATTTGAAAAGTACGCCTTCACAATTGCCGAGTGCGACTCACTTATTCTTAAAAGGCTTTCGCAGGCGCATTCCTATAGTTCAGTACTGCTATAGATAACACAAAATGAATGTAAAAGTAGTTGCGCTGCTCTTTACTGTTTTCAGCAGCGTAACTTACATATGTAGGCCTGCACAATTAAAATTTAAAAATGGTGTCTGAATATTTTCGTGCATTTTATAGCTTAATAATATTGTCACACGGCTTAACGCTGACAGAAAGAGCGGTGCCAAAAACCCAAGCAGTCACGCATTATAAACATTCTCCACAAGGAAGAAGTTGATTATTTTTTTAATGGAATATTGTTGCTACGGCGCATACGAATATCATTCCTCATTCAGTTATTTAAATTATATTTTAAGAAGCATGGGAGCGTGTTAATTTAGAACTATCAAATATTTTGAATTAAAACAATTGTGCTCAATCTTGAGGGACATTTGCCAATTGTGCTCAATCTTGAACAATTTGCCAATTGCAAATAGAAATCGCTAAATAGTAAAAGCAAAAAAGGCAATTTATTTCATGAAGTACTTGAACACGCTATAGCTTCCTGGACGTATGAAACATTTAATTTTGCTCACTTCATTAATCCAGAATTCTATAATCAGGAAAAATCGTTGTTTTGAACAAGATTCAATGATAGCTGAAAATTAAAATTAGTACATGTACTACTTTCAAGTACTACCTTTTCTATTTAATGACAAAAATACAAATGAATTTTATAACTCTTTATACGTATATTGTTTAAATTCATAAATTACGTTTGCGTTAATAAGGAGAAATAAGGTTATGTCTCGAATTAGAGAGTGGTCAAGTTCACGATTCACATTTTGTAAGACAATAGTCAGGGAAGAGTTACTCAACTGTGGTTGTAATTCTTCCCTGCAATAGCTTTGAAACAAATAACTCTTTTGAACAAAGTAAGCTACTGATAGTCCACTCGATGGTTCAGACTTTGCTAACATTCTTTGACATGCCCCTGTATCGTTCTTAGTTAGTCAAAAATAACTTTACACATAGTATTGTTTTGTGTGGGGGGGTTTTTTTCGGTCAAATCGTTTTTCTGATTTTATGATGTAACTAGCTGTGCTACATAATTATTGTTTAGGTATTTTTTATTAAGCTAGATTTTGTTTACTGTTAGCTATGATATAAATAATTATCGGACAAATATTTTTAATTTTAATATATTTTAATCTTTTACATTTTTAATATAGGGGAAGTCAAAATGATGGACCCGATTTTAGACATTTATTCTGTGACGTCTAATGGACGTATTGGAGTGAGACGTGTGCTTCGAAAGGTTAACTTTCACAGTTTAGTTTCCACGCAGTGTTTTCACTTTCTACCGCTAAGGGTCAGCAGCAAGTGGTTAAAGAAAATGGCGTTGACTGGGGAACAGAGATCGTTCTGTGTGCTTGATTATCATGTAAACGACTCTGTGATTAGTGTTCAACGGCATTTCCGTACCAAATATCGGAGAGACCCATTGCCAACAACATTGGATGACCTGCGTGCCCGCATCACTGCAGCTATTGCTGATATTGACCGCGACATGCTACGAAAGGTTTGGCAGGAGATAGACTATTGGCTTGACGTGTGTCAGGTTACGCAAGGCCCTCACATAGAACAATTGTGGTTTGATGTGCTTGATATGTTTGAAGTAAACTCTGAACGTTTACCTTTCGTAGCACATGTCTCACAAAACCATATGTTCATTAGATTTCACAGAGTAAACTTCTGAAATCGGGTCCATTTTGGCTTGCCCTGTACTTTGCAAGAAATTATTTGTTATTTTTACTTTTTTCTATAGAAATATATTTTATCGTAGGGCCTCTTTGTACACAACATTTCCGTCTTTAAGCGCTATTGTTAAATTTATTTTTATTTTTTTATAAATTTAGTTTTTATTAAGCGCTATTGTTAAGAAATATTTTATAGTACATATAAATTGTTACTGCAACTGACAAGGGAACTTGCGACATATAAGCTATTGTCCATGTGAAAAGCATGGCTGTCGGAGGTTAACTCCAGCATATTTCAGGATTTAGCAAAGGAGACGTTTAACAAGAAAAGGTAAATCCGTTGGAATCGTGGGTATTCTGGGTATTAAGATGTTTTCGCCAGTACCGGTAGAATTCATGATACAGTAATAGTTGCCTCAAAAACATAATCCCTTAATCTGTTTGCTTGGAGGCGAGTGCTACTACACAACTTTGAAGGTTAACGTCACAGATTAAGGAGAAAACTGTTGTTCTCCTTAATCTGTGGTTTACGTTTCGTAATAACGTAATCGGTGCGCCAATTTTTACAGTAAGGGGATGCACTACAGTGGCGGATCTAGAACTTGCTCAAGGAGGGGGGGGGGGGGGTAATCAGGTGATTTGGCTAATATGTTATAAGTTATTTTAAATAACCACCCCCTCTGCCCAGGAAAGTGATAGTCCTGGGTTTTTTCCTATACTGAAGTTTGTAAAAATCTTTACAATTTATCTAACTGGTATAAGTTTAGGACCAATGGGGGTGAAGCGCCTCTGTAGCCCCCCCCCCCCTAAATCCGCCACTGCACTAAAATTGTCACCTTATGTTACCCAGCGTAACAAAATATATACTAAAACCTGGCCAGATAACATATCTATAAACTAAAAAAAACCATGTAAATCGGATCACTGATTCTCGAGTTATAAGCCCAATAACGGACGTTGCATTTTATAACTGAATGAAGCATCGTGAACGTAACGAATACGGTCCGTATTATCTTTCTGTTATTAGGCTATCAATTAAAGCTTACTTTGTCCTAATAAGTTAATTTGTTTAAAAGTTACAACTTACAAAATGAAAGTCTGAATTCAGGACCATCCTGTATGATAACTTTGATTTTGCTAAAAAATAAAAATAAAAATTAAAAAAAAAAAATTAAAAAATTAAAGATTACTTGGTATAAATATTACATTATAGGATTAATTGCTCGTAATGCGGAAATTAAAATAAAAAAGTCTGTATAATGATATTTGGATAGCAATAATTCCATATGCAATTCTAAAAAAATAATCAATAAAAAGCAATGACCAGAATATAATAAATTACAATCACAAGAATATTTTTTTTTTCTTTCAAAAGCCAGATGAGAAAACCGTTCATTCCCTTTCACGGTTCGTCTCTTTCGCTCTGCTGTGCTTCATTAGAGCAAACTAACGAGACAGACAAATTTCCGGATTCCCCGTCTGGCGACTCCATGCATGAGAACGAGGGTCGTTCAACTGCAAACAAATATAAACATCATCTTTAAACGCTTTCAGAATTAGAAACCTATGAACGCAAAATTGCTCACGCTCACGAATCGATTCCTTTTCATGCCTCCTAAAACTAGAAACCACCTTATTTTTCTTCTTCTTTTTATTTACATCAAATCGAAGAGAATGAACGATCAATGAGTTAATATGATTACCACTGAATGCTTACGCTGCCATAAACAGCTGCACTCTAAATTGCGCAATCATCGATTACACTGCGTTACAATTACAAAAGACGTAATTGATAGCATCATATAGAAACGACGCAATTGGATTGAGTTGGCCTCGTCGTTAGCGACTACAGCGCAGGGAGGGGGAAAATGGGGCCTTATTCGTTATCGACGTCAAGATATAAAATCGTGCTAACAAATAAGAACCGTATTGGAGTAGGCCCATTATTTTTGTCAACCAATAGAACACTGTTAATATTTAGCAGCGACGTAAAAATCCACCAATAGTAGAGTAGAGGACTTACCCTTTTGGCCTATCACCTTTGAATAATTTGTATAGGAAACGTATGCAAAGAACAACGTAGACGACGAGTGGTGCCAGCTAGCGAACGATTCGAAAGGTGAAGCCGCCGCGGCACACTATCGAAAATAATGCGATAATTGAATTTTTATTTATTTATTTATTTTTATTTATTTATTCGATGGGTTAGTACAATACAATTGTGCCCTTCAAGGCCAGTATGGTATAAACCAACGAGTTAGGCCAGGAGGGCATTCAAAATAGAATATACAAGTAGAAACAAAATTGAAAAATATGGTTAGTAAATATCAAATATAAAGAATATGCAACAAAAGTTTTACAAGCTAATTGCATTATTTTAGATAATAAAGTAAACAAAATTAAACAAAATAAATAAAGCAAGCAACGTAAAATAAAACGAATAAATTCAGATATTAATAAAATAAACGATAGCGAGTATGATTAATATAGTAAATATTTCAAAAAGTAGTTTAATGAAAATATTAACACTGGAAATTAAGTTTATATTTATTAAATATTAATTATTATTATTATTATTATTATTATATTAGAGAATGCCCATTGGAATATTTTGTTAATAAAAAATGAAAAACAGCTATTTGTTTTCATTCCAAATGGAATTTTATTAATAATTTTAAATATATTTTGAATTTAATGAATTTTTACAATTACTACTTTTTTCAAACCAAAATTTTTTTATAGCAACCAACCTGAAGGTCGCGACCACATATAAAGAAATAAAGATACTGTGGTCGCGACCCCTTGGAAAGGGGGGGGGGGTCGAGTTTATATTTATTTGCATTTATTTCTATAGATATTTCAAGGGTTTTTTTTTTCTTCTTATTTTGCCATGTACCACCCTGTTAAAAATGCCTTTTTTTCCTCCACCCCCCCCGGGGGGGGGGGGAGTCGCAAGTTAATTAACTTTTAGAAAAGGGGGCCGCGATTCGAAAATGTTTGGGAACCACTGATTTTGATGATGCTCGGAATGCTTGGATGGCGATAATTCGAATTTCAACTTTACACATCGATTTAATTTTACACATCTAATCAACGTCATCCAAGTATCTTCCAAGCGTCATCTAAATCATTGAAGGCAATAACGGACCATATTAAGTTCTATTCTATAGCTTCCGAATTCAACACGCCATTAAGTGATGTTCTAATTAACAAAGCATTCAATTTTGTACCTTTCATTCCACTAAAATTGCTAATTTTCTCCCCTCATGGAAACCATTAAATATCATAATTAAAAATAATTTTAAAATGTTATGATTCATTGTTTTATTTAGATTGATTGTCTTCACCTGCCTTCATTTCACTTGCGATTTTATTGCTTTATGTTGGCCTATGTTTTCGCCCACGCCAACTCATTTTTTTTTTCATTGAAATAGACTTAAAAGCTCATGTTTCGAGAAGATACGAGGAGATAATAGAAACATGACCAACTTTTTAGTGACGGATAATCGGAATTGGCATAAGAAATTACGAGGTATATTGAAGTACTGTATATGCTGCTACACTCACAGCTATATGCGGTTAATATGACCCGCTTGTGAGAGTCCTATGATTCTTCCAATACGACCCATTTAAGAGAGTCATTGGACACAGATGTCAGTAAGAGTTGTTTGACCCGAATTTCCGAGTCGCCATTCTCGGGTCAATTGACTCGATTGTACAAAACTTAAGAGTCATTAACGGAATGTTTATTATACGCGTATATATTTATTTACATATTTATATATTTTCACAGCTACTTACACATTTAGATAGTCATATTTACACAAATTTACACACATTTAAACACACACGTATACAAATTTACACACGTGTATACACCTATTTACTTACACATGTTTACACACATTTATACCTATATGTGCACAAATTTACACACGTGTACAGACAATTTATGCATCTGTACAACTTATTTACATAAGCTTACACAAATATGTACATAAACTTACACGTATATACACAAGTTTACACACGGTATACACCTATTCATACAGGTTTACATACGTCTCTACACCTATTTACACAAGTTTACGTTTTTGTACAGATCTGTGTAGCATATTTACACATTTATACACACAGGTACACAAATTTACACACGTGTATAAACCAATTTACACATGCTTACACACAAATATACAGAAATTTACACACGTGTATACTGATATTTACACAAGTTTACTTTTTTATACCGACCTGTATTTGTATTTTATCATCTTTACAGTCAAAATTCGCCAGCAGAAGATAGAACTTCAAGCTTGTAGGCAGAAAAAGGGATTTTAATGATAAATCTGTTAATAAATTCTAAAATAATGATCGCCGTGTTCATAGAGAAACGACAGCTCTTGAACGGTAGACAACAATAGGAAGAGAAACGATATCTTTTAAAAATTTTTAAATATCAATTTTTTTAAAAAAGTTATTTATTGACTTAACAATACATTCAACTTATAATGTACAATACAAATTCACCATCACCTAACAGAATTGATTCACCATTACATCGTTCTCATTATAAATCTGCAAGATCCCTTTTCCATTCCTTTGAGTAGGCTAAATGGAAACTATCACGTATTGCTGAAGAGGAAGGCTCATATGAGTATCCTTGGCAATCTGAAATGCAGAAAAAAGGATAAGTTTTAGATCAATGATTTACACTCCCTACAATAAAGGAAAGGGAAACAGCGACATTTTATTTTAGTTAATATCATATTCGACCTCCGTGCTGAAATTAAGTCAGCCACCCTTCTTACTTTCTAAAAGGCTCCGATACACAGCTTCCGGTGTTTAGATCCATTCTTGCTGCCAGAAACTAGCCATGTTGTTAGCAGTCAATACTAATCAATGCTGTTCGGTGGAAATGCATTTCAGATCACAGGAGTAAATAAAAAATAATCGTAACAATAATGAATAAGAAAACGTGTTAGCAAATAAATTTGGAACTATTAAATAAGTATAATTTACGTTAGAAAAAAGTATAACTTACTTAGATTCCTGTTCTCGTTCAATTTGTCTTGAACCGGTAAAATTTGAAGGAGCAAGACGAACAACGTTGGAGAATGGCTTATTCAACGTCGGGTTTTTGAGGGAGACTGTTCTCGCACTCAGAATTGAAGAGACTATCCCTACTGATAGATAGTCTCTAGATAACTTGTCCCATCCATAGTCATATTAAAGAGTAGTATTAGTTCTAATAATTTTATATCAATCTTCTTACTAATACGACCGCGAAATCGTCATGTATCGCTATCCGCCATGTTTTCGTAACTTGATTTCGTATCTCTACCGGAAATGATTTCCATTTCCTATGACTTGGCTCGTAAAGCTATGTATGGCGCTGTTAGATGAGTCGGGGATTTGTAAACACATAAAGATGGATGGTACAACATATCTACGAAGTACTGTATTCTTATAATCGAGTCAGAGAGCTATAATCTAATAAAATGAGTCCTACAATCTGGAAATTGCTGTGAGTGCACTCACAGCAATATGCGGTTAATATGACCCGCTTGTGAGAGTCCTATGATTCTTCCAATACGACCCATTTAAGAGAGTCATTGGACACATATGTCAGTAAGAGTTGTTTGACCCAAATTTCCGAGTCGCCATTCTCTGGTCAATTGACTCGACTGTACAAGACTTAAGACTCGTTAACGGAATGTTTACTATACGCGTATATACCTATTTACACATTTTTACATACTATTTATATATTTTCACAGCTACTTACACATTTATATAATCATATTTACACAAATTTATACACGTGTATACACAATTTAAACAATTTCTCACTTTTGTACACGTCTGTATAGAATATTTACACAACTTTACACAAGTTTACACACATCTATCTATATATATAAAGAAGGATGTTTGTCTGTGGGTCTGTGGGTCTGTGTGTACGTTTTTTATACAAATGTACAGTTTTATTCCGATCTTGATGCAATTTCGCATACATGACCTTCAAAGCATGAGGAAGGTCACTGTCTACTTCAGATTTCGAAAAAATAATAATTATTGATAAAAAATCGATATTCATGGTTATGGCAGGGCATATTAATGAGAAATATCGCATGACCAACAATGCAAGACAAAGTTTTTGCAACAATGGTATCAACACGCAATTCACAAACACTCTGCACGGACCAAGAATATATATCTCATGCCCAACAATGCAAATAAAAGTTTGTGCAACAAAAGATATCAACAATGGTTTCAACACGCAATTCACCAATAACAATGATAAAGCAATCCTTTCCAAGAATTATAACAATGAACATAAAATGATGATGCAATATGGATAAGTTTCAATTTGTAACAATGCATAGAATTCCTGTTATTCAGGCTTTTCTTAGAAAAGAGAGTTCTTAGTACTTAACAATTTCTTGAAAATCTTTAAAAATGATCAGTAGCTGGAGATAATGAAGAGTTAGCAGACTATTGAGAAAGAGTGGAAAGACGACAGAGAAAGCAAACCTTTAGCTCCGTGCTGTATTGAGCAAATGGGAAGCAAGTAAATAGAAGAATTGGCGACCGCTAGACTACCCAAAGTGATGAAAGGCCAAATTTTGCTTCAACACAACGAGAAAGAGTGGAAATTGCAACAACATCAAGTGTACATCTGAAGTAAGATTACCTGAGTAAGAAATTATTGGAGCGGTCCATCCATTGTGAGCCTTTAAAAAGATTTTTTTCGAATTTTCATTAAGACTTTTTACTGTATTAATTCTAAGCATTTTCATGTGTTTATTTTTAAGATATTGCAAAATTTAATTTAATTTTTTGAGATTGTTCTGTTTACATCCAAGTGGAATTTTCCCGGGCAACGCCGGGTACCTTTGCTAGTTTATACATATATGTGCACAATTTACACACATGTATAGACAATTTACGCATCTATACAGCTTATTTACAGAAGTTTACACAAATATGTACATAAATTTACACACTTGTATAAACGATATATACTAGTTTACACATGGGTATACACCTATTTACACAAGTTTACACTTTTGTACACGTATGTATAGCATATTTACATATTTATACACAGAGATACACAAATTTACACACGTGTATACTGAGATTTAAACAAGTTTACATTTGCATATCGACCTGTATTTATATTTTATCATCTTTATAGTCAAAATTCGCCAGCAGGAGATAGAACTTCAAGCTTGTAGGCAGAAAAAAGGATTTTAATGATAAATCTGTTGCTAAATTCTAAAATAACGATAAAATCGACAGCTCTTGGACGGTAGACAACAATAGGAAGAGAAACGAGATCTTTTTAAAATTTTTAAACATCAATTTTTTTTTTATAAAGTCATTTATTGATTTAACAATACATTCAACTTATAATGTACAATGCAATAAATTCACCATCACCTAACAGAATTTATTTCCAAAAAAATCAAGGGATTATTTTTCTTGTAACCATTACATCGTTCTCATTATAAATCTACAAGATTCCTTTTACATTCCTTTGGGTGGGCTAATGGAAACTATCACGAGGAGGCTGCAGAGGAAGGCTCATATGAGTATCCTTGGCAATCTGAAATACAGAAAAAAGGGTGAGTTTTAGATCAATGATTTACACTCCCTACAATAATGAAAAGGGAAATAGTGACATTTTATTTTAGTTAATATCTTATTCGACCTTCGTGGTGAAATTAAGTCAGCCATCCTTCTTACTTTCTATGAGGCTCCGATACACAGCTTCCTGTGTTTAGATCCATTCTTGCTGCGAGAAACTAGCCATGTTGTTAGCAGTCTATAATAATGAATGCTGTTCAGTGGAAATGCATTTCAGATCACAACGAGTAAATAAAAAATAATCGTAACAATAATGAATAAGAAAACGGGTTAGCAAATAAATGTGGAACTATTAAATAAGTATAATTAACATTAGAAAAAAGTGTAACTTACTTAGATTCCTGTTTTCGTTCAATTTTTCTTGAACTGGTAAAATTTGAAGGAGCAAGACGAACAACGTTGGAGAATGGCTTATTCGCATTCATAGTTGAAGAGACTATCCCTACTGATAGATAGTCTTTAGATAACTTGTCCCATCCATAGTCATATTAAAAAGTAGTATTAGTTCTAATAATTTTGTATTAATCTTCTTACTAACACGAACGGTGAAATCGTCCAGTATCGCTATCCGCCATGTTTTCGTAACTTGATTTCGTATCTCTACCGGAAATGATTCCCATTTCCTATGACTTGGCTCGTAAAGCTGTTAGATGAGTCGGGGGTTCGTAAACACTTGAAGATGGATGGTACAACTTATCTACGAAGTACTGTTTTCTTATAATCGAGTCAGAGAGCTATAACCTAATAAAATGAGTCCTACGATCTGGAAATTGCTGTGAGTGTAGGATTACGTCAAGGATAGTGTCGAAGTGTCAAAGCAGGATTTGCAACAACGAATCTAGGATGCATGTGCAGCAATTACTCTAAACATGATGGGAAAAGTGATGACGAGTGTGAAATTGCAGGCAGAATTGTGCATTAGAATGGGCATTGAACACATTATCCACTTCTTGCCTTATCATCGTCAATGCAACACCATCATCAATGAACTAACAATATACGTACTATTTATGATTGTGCTACATTTTGATTGAATCAAATGGAGTGTGTAACAGTTTTCAGGGCTGATTTACTTCAGGCTAATCAGTTTTGCAAGATTTTTATTTCTCATCTCAAGCACTGCACACCTTCCTCAGTATAAATCCTGTTTTTCTGAGGATTCGGGGGCCCCTATTCACATGCTTAGTCTAATGGGGCCCTAAGCACTTGCATCCAGTGCTGATCCCAAGCAGTGGAAAGTGCAACTGTAGATCCTTGAAAAGATCTTGAAAAGATATTGAATCCTTGTATCACAACTTTTTATTAAAGAAATTTAAATTAATTTCCTTATCAATACTATGACGTAGTCGTGGATAGAGAAGGAAGGAGAGTGACGCAGTTTGGATGAGATAATATTACTTATTTAATTTTCTACTTCGATATAATTGCAGTACATAAATTAATTTAGTAAAGTCATAATTGTCGATTCCAATAATTATCAATGGGTCCTAGGGCATGGAGAAATGCTTGCGACTGGAAAAGATCCAAAGGGAATCTTGCTTCGAATTGGAAGCTGTGGAATGTCTCCTGACGAATGGCTCGGGCAGTCGAGGGAACCGCATTCATGGATAGTGGCGCCCCTTGCGGGTTTCGAGGAGTGGCGACCAATTCTAATAAGAATGAATTATAAAAGTAAACCAGCATTAATGGCACGAATTAATTATCCTCCTTAATCTTCTAGATAGGGTAAAGTCAATGATTAAAGGAGAGAAATTAGATTTGTCCACTTAACTGATCTTAATGTTCGAATTTATTATTATTTTTTTTTTAAAGAAAGTTCGACATCAGTTAAACCTCTAATCTAAAGGAAATATTCTTAAGGAACATAAGTTACGACTAATTTAGGCGTACCCCGTCGAGAAAACGCTAAAGCCGAGTGCGGCTTGCAGCTAGAGATCTCAGCTTGGCGCGCGCTCGCTAGCAAAGTATCCTCCTGTGACGGGTTGGTCGTTGCACTCGGGATGTTGAGTGTGTCGGCCTCCGACGTATTATTTCCTGTATTTAGATATTCGTGTAAAGGTCCTCCTTCACCACGGTTATCCCCTTCGACGCGCTCTGGGCAGCTTTCCAGCTGGTCAGCTTGGCACTGCTGGGCAGTTGAGGCTTCCGTAGCTTTCACTCGCGCTCGGTCATGCACCTCGTACTCCAATGTATCCAAAATTACGCTCCTCGCTGCTTTTGGTATTGGGCTCCTCGTTAGGCATTGGGTCCACCAATATAAGCGGCGACAAGTCCGGCATGGAAGGCCTATACTCCCATTTTCTGAATTTAGGCGGGCGACGTTGAATTATAGTTCCTGCATTGAATTCCACTCTTCTCTTATCATAAGAACAATTAAAGTCACTTGCCTTTAAAGTTTTAGCCGCCTTACGCACTTCACAATCACGGCGAATCCACTTCGTTGAGTACGGGTCGCGAGATTGCGGAAACGTCTTACCAACGTCGTAAAATTCTCTCCTCCGTTCCCGACACTGTTTGCTGTCTTGAGGTGGGTTTCTGCTACTCCTATTAGCGTTGTCGCATGGCTTATTCATATCGCCGGCAAATATCTCCTTTCCATTGCTCGGTCTCCTTGCTTTTTCCCCATGCTGTCGTGCTTTTCCGGAGCTATCACTTTTTTCCACCTGCTCGCTCGTGGTCAGTATTTCTCTCTACCTTCTCTTTACCTTCCCTACCTTTTCTTCCAATCGCCCTTTCCCTCGTGAATTTTCTCTTCCACGAGCGCTCTAATTTTTTCTCTTCCTCTCCTATCTTTATCCTTGGGGAACGGGTATCTCAACTTCGATTCTATTTCTCGCTCTCTTCGTTTGCTGACTGCTTTGTTTTTTATTTCTTTACTGGGTCTATCGCCGGATTTGCTTAATATTCTATTTCCTTCAATTCGGCGATCTGACACCTTGTTTTGCAGATAACCGTTTATCGGATTTTGAAAACCTTGGTATTTCAGACAGTTTTGATTGTCATTCCCATCTTATTAAGCCTATTCAGTGTTTGCACTAGAGTGAGGCTTTCCTGTCCTTCAATGATTTCAGCATCAGATCACACTGTTCACTTTACAATGGAGAACTTTTGTCCATCTCTTATGCTTGAGGAGATAGAATTTGCATGTGTCTTTACGTATGTTTGAGATCAATCTGATTTAACCATCTGAATGGCCACCCTCAACTTCCTATTTATTGGCTTCAACAGATTAGGATAGTTTCCCATTTGGCTTCCCTTTTTTGCAGGCGGTCCAGAGCTCATGACTCGCATTTTGTAAGACTATAGATTTTACACGGATATATATATTTAGAGAAGGACGAGACACAAGAACCCTGGAATACAATAAATAATAGTTATTAATTAAAAATACAAAATGAATAAAAAATAAGATATAATTAATCAAAAATAATTAATCAAAATCAAAATTATTATATTTTATTTTTTATTCATTTTGTATTTTTAATTAATAACTATTATTTATAGATTTTAAACAAATTTCAAACATGAGCTAGAAGCTGTGGATAATTGGATACAAGGTAATGAAACAAAACCACTAAATCCACAACACCAAGAGGAACATTAAAACGTCCTGAATGTCCTTCCTGCCTAAATGTAAAAGCGTAGATCATAATGTTGAATTCTTGAGTAGCGGAGCACTTACTGGTTTCTCAATGTCTGTCTGTCCGTCCCCTACATATTTTCCCCATTTTTTGACGTAGAAGGTTGAAACTCGGAACGTAGCTTACCATATGCATGTCCTACTTTACGATTTAGTTTGGTTTTGATTGGCCCACTGGGATCGGAGTTATGGTGGTGGGAGTTAGAGAGGACCAAATCATCTACTGATATTTGAACTCAGAGCTTCCGCTATTTCCTATACCATCCTAAGGGGAGGGGGGGGGGTTAATTTCTTGTTTGTAAATTGTCTTAAACGCCAATTGTTGAAAAATGGTAATAGTTACGGCTCTGTGCATACAAGCAAAAAATTTTGTAAAACTTTAAATATAAAAGGCCTCTTTTTCATCAAAGACGATAAGTCCAAATGCTAAGTTATCGTTAATAAGCCTGCCTGTTTCTAAAGTGTTCACTTTTCCTTGATGATAAATTGACAAAGAATCCTCTGCCAACCTTCCATCAAAAAAAATTGACGGAGGCTCTGGTGACTGCCAAAGCCGCGGGTTTTTAAGGCGTAGAACTGCTACTGTATGTTATTATTGGTTACCGTTAGTGTGTATTTTTGGCGAAAAAAAGAACAAAATTAAAAAAAAAAAAAGTTACTATATTCAATTACATTACAACTTTGTGAAGAATGGGTCTGTGATATGAAAAGTAACAAACAGATGACAAAAGTTTCGGAGTTATATTTCTAGTAGATGACAGATCAATGTAAGTATTTTCCAATGTGCTTGGACAGTTAGTCGGGACTATGTCTAAATTGAAATGATGTTTCATAAATTCAAATGCTCCTTCGTTTCGTTTGGCATCCATATTAAAATCGCCCATCAATATCATAGGCATATCGGCATCCACCTCATCGATTTGCTTGCAGCTGTCGGTGTGTTTCTTTAATCCAGAAAACAAGAACATTTTTGAACATGTTTGAAACCAAACAACTAAGACCAATATGTTTGAAAACATATATTATTTTAGTCAGATTTTATTGTTTTGTTTTAAGAAATTATTATAAAATAATTAATCTGCTTAAAATAATATATATTTTATTATTTTACAACATATTTTTAATAGAAAACTAGAAGCGAACCCACCCGTTTGTATAATCGGGAAATAACCCATTGTTAGATTTTTTCTTTGTTGTGACAACGTCCACCGTCGCTGATTTTATAAATGATGATGTACTGATTTCGCCGGCAGATGACAGGAATTCATGATATTATCTTAAAACGCTCGTGTTTCCATGTTTTATACCTAATTCACAGGCCTTCTTTGTATTAAATGCACAGGCCTTTTCTCGTAGGCCATGGTTAGCTCCAATTAGTTCCAATACAAGTCGCACACGTATATGCTGCAGCAGCGCCACTCTGTTATTACGATGGCGAGCATAAAATTCACTTAACTTTAACTTGCTGTAACTTTTGACCCAGTGGCTCATTTGGTGAAATTTATGCTGATTATTCAAGACTCAACCTTCCTCTTTCCAACGAGATAATGACCATAGTTGTAGGATATAGTGATAGAAAGATACAGACTGAGATGTGTACATCACTTTTTGAACGAAAAATCGCGTCTGAATTTTTCCTCGGCTGCACCCCTGATAGACGTAGTTCTACGTCAAAAATAAATAAATTGTGTTAAAAGTTGTAAGAGCATCTTCAACAATATTCCGCATTATCAACACTTACCAATCAATCCTGTCCTTCCTCGTTATACTGCCTTCTTAAAACCCATAAAAAGACAATGAATGGAGGCAATTGGTGGATTGTAGTGTCTCCTCTATCCATAAAAACATATTTTTTCGTACATATTTTGAGATACAAAGTGACGGAAGTTTGTCATTCTTCTATTCTTCCAGTAAAAACGAAACAAAATTGTTTTTCTTTTTAGAGTCTCTTGAATTTGTAAGGCATAGATCATCCAAGCAAATGGCTGATTGGATGGCACTAGACAGTTAAATTTTCTAGACTGGAAAAAAAACGTAAGAAAAATATTCGACCTCGTCGCCTCTACCAACTGGGCAATGGGGACACGAGGTAGCAAAGCTGTCTCCAAGTATTCTAAAGACTACAAGATAGTCAACGCGTTCTGAATCCAGGTCATGAATTTTTCCTTCCGTTTTTTCCAGTAATATCCTTACCTTATTTCCAAATAAATATAAGTGGATAAGAAGTTTTTCTCTATTCTACCAATAAACCTTTTAGTCTTCTGTATATTTCTTATACTATTTCAACATATTCAGCTCATGGCTCGCATTTTGTTAAGACTGTAGATTTCAAACAAATTAACTTTAATACAAATAGAAGCCAGAAGCTGTGGATACTTAGATACAAGGAAGAAAAACAAACCACTAAATCTTATGATTACAGCATTATCTCCAGTTTAAATTTATTAATTTTGTACATAATTATATTATCCATTCACCTTTGTAACATTCACAGGAAACTTGGGATACCTGATTGAACGATTCATTTTTTTTTTTTACCACGTTATTCATATTCTGCCCTTTTTAATTTAGTCTTAGTCTTAATAAAAGCGTCAGGGGACTAGGAGGAAATTCCATAGCCCGCAAAAAAAAAACCACTTTAAGTATTTTACTTTCTTATACTTACAAGGAGAGGGCCCCAACGAACAATCGAGTTTTTTGATGCCCTTTGGTAGGATGGAAGTCTGATATGTCCTTTTCGTAAAACCAAGTCCGCAGGCTCCAACTTGGCCCTATTTTCGAGAAAATCCCTTTTAAAGTCTGTTGTTAGTTTTTATTGATAAAGCCGTTACACATAAATGGCAAATAGTAAGGAATACACACACTGAATAATAACGAGAGAGACAACGCCCTACAAGGCATGAAACTAAAACTAGAAAAGCGAAACTAGAAATAAAAAAAAAAAAGAATAGTTGCTTGCTCTGCATCAGAGTGCCCTCTCTCAACACTCCCACTCACTCTGATGCTAGTTAAGTCCTAGCAAGTCCTTGCATCTTTTAAAAATACACTTAAGCAAAGGTTTAGTCATTATATCAGCTGCCTGATCATTAATAGAAACATACTCTAACTTAATCTTTTTAGCATTTTGACAATCACGAATAAAATGATGGCGTACATCAATATGCTTAGATCTGTTGTTAATAATTTGGTTAATACTAAGCTTGATAGCACCCTGATTATCACAGTTAGTGATGGTAGTTGATTTCTATTCATATCCTAGTTCACAAAGTACTTGTCGTAACCATAAAGCTTCTTTCACTGCTTCTCCAGCTGCGATGTATTCAGCCTCTGTAGTCGACATGGCTTGCACTTGTTGTATTTTCGATGCCCATGATACTGTTCCTCCGTTGAGCAGGAAGACGTATCCACTCGTGCTTCTTCTTCTGTCCACATCACCAGCATAGTCGGCATCTGCAAAACTAACCAAATCAGTACTACCAGCTCTAAATGTAATTCCAATGTTAGTACTTCCTTTTAGGTATCTCATAATATGTTTCACTGCAGTCCAATGATTTTCATCTGGATGGGACATATATTGTGCAACTTTTCCAGTTGCATAAGCAATATCTGGTCTTGTTCCACACATAGGGTACATAATGCTCCCAATAGCTTCATTGTATGGCACTTTGACAGTCTCTGCATCATCAGCTGCTTTCCTCAGTTTTGTAGAAACATCAGCAGGAGTGGCAACAGGTTTGCAATTGCTCATGTTGAACTTATTCAACAATTTTTCAACGTAGCAGCTCTGATGAATACTCATAGACTTGTTTTCTCGATTTCTTTCAATTTGTAGACCAACAAAATAATTGAGTTCATGAATCTCCATCTGAAAGCTTTGATTGAAGATAGTAGATCATTTGTTCAATCATCTTGGGGTCCTTGGCACAGAGTAATCCATCATCAACAGGATTACTTGGGGTCCAAGGATTATCTTTGATTCTTGTTTATCATTTACATACACACATGGTTCTGACAACAGTCTTTTTAGTCCAAATTATTCAAGAAACAGGTTGAATTTAGAGTTCCATGCTCGAGGAGCTTGCTTCAGTCCATATAAACTTTTCTTTAATTTACAGAAACGTCCACTTTTATCATCATATCCTTCTGGTTGAACCATCTATAGTTCTTCTTCTATGTCTCCTTGTAAAAAGGCTGCTTTGACATCAAATTGCACTATTTCCATATCTTCATTATTAGCGATAGCAAGTATTGTTCTAATACAATCCATCTTAATTACAGGCGAGAAAGTTTCAAGATAGTCAATATCCTTTCTTTGACTATATCCTTTGGCTACAAGCCTAGCCTTAAACTTGTTAACTATCCCATCTGGGTTTTCTTTTATCTTGTATACCCATTTGTTTGAATTGCTGTCTTGTCTGGAGGAAGATCAGCTAATTCCCATGTTTCATTCATGTTCAGAGATTCTATTTCTTCATTCATAGCATCAATCCAAAAATTTTTGTCTTCACATTCAATAGCATCATTGATTAGTTTGGCGATTAACATTGCATCTGACATTTTCTCATCCATTACCGCTAATTTCTGATTAGTTATCATAAGTCCAGCACAACAATTAGCAACAGTCATATCATCTTTAAAAGTATAAGCATGCAGTTCTTGATTTATTAAATATTTGTTCGTTTCTGAACTCTGTTCCATTAACTGCTTAATTTTGTCCCATATCTCTTTAGATGTTAAACAGCTCCTTATACTAGCATGCATTTCTTCATCTAATCCCGTTGAAAGCACTCTCTTAGCTTTTGCATCATTTTTCTTCCATTTCTTTAGCTCACCTTCTTGTATTGGCGTTGGCAGAGATCCATCGACGATTTCCATTAATTCCATCGATTCCAGAGTACACACGATCTCGAATTTCCATCGTTGATAATTTGCTTTGGTTAGCTGAAGCAATGGCATTAAAACCTTATCCTCCATGATGGCTTCGCTTCGTGTAGATTTGACGTCTCTCACCTTGTGTAGAATTCGATTCAATTCAGCAACTTGCAGCACAAGCAGAAACACTAATCACTGCACAATGTATTCGCAACTGCTTTACCAGTCAATGTTCGCAGTGGAAGCATGCTGGGCCCCTAACCAGTTAGTTTTTATTGATAAGGCCGTTACACATTTATGGCAAATAGTAAGGGATACGCACACTGAATAATAACGAGAGAGAAAACGCCCTACAAGGCATGAAACTAAAAGTAGAAAAGCAAAACTAGAAATAAAAAAAAAAGAAGAATAATTGCTTGCTCTGCATCAGAGTGCCCTCTCTCACCATGTCTTATATTACTAGTGTAAACTGCATCTCGACAACTGTAGATGTATTATCACAACGGCGAGCAGCCAAGTGGTTAACGTTCGAGCGTACTAATTACGAGATCGTGTGTTCGAGGCCATGCGTTGACTTTTTTTTTTTTTTTTTTTAAACTTTTATAACGCTACTTTTAAAGACCGACAGTCTTTCGGTGTCGCACACATTTGTGTTTCAAATGTTTTTTTTGAAGAGTACCGTACCATCCAACACATTGTATTCGACAAGCCTAACCGTAATTATTCTACAACTTCGAAATTATTTGTTAAAACGATTATTTTATGTTATTTTATTATAGCGCCCAATATGGGCAAGAAGCAAAGACATCAAAATCTGACAGTGAACATTGAAGAAATGAAAAGTTAAATATTAAAAAAATTGTTTTTTTTCTTTAAAACCGATATATGTTTATGAATTATTTACACTTTTATAACAGACTAGCAAAGGTACCCGGCGTTGCCCGGGATAATTACACTTGGATGTAAACAGAACAATCTCAAAAAATAAATTAAATTTTGCAATATCTTAAAAAAAAACACATGAAAATGCTTAGAAATTATACAGTAAAAATTCTTAATGAAAATTCGAAAATAATCTTTTTAAAGGCTCACAATGGCTGGACCTCTCCAAGGATGCCACTGCTAGTCTAAATAATTTCTTACTCACGTAATCTTACCTCGGATGTATACTTAGTGTTGTTGCAATTTCCACTCTTCTCTCGATGTGTTGAAGCAAAACTTGGCCATTCATCACTTTGTGGAGTCTAGCGGTCGCCGATTCTTCTATTTACTTGCTTCCCATTTGCTCAATACATCACGGAGCTAAAGGAGTGCTTCCTCTGTCGTCTTTCCACTCTTTCTCAATAGTCTGCTAACTCTCCATTATCTCCAGTTACTGATCATTTTTAAAGATTATCAAGAAATTGTTATGTACTAAGAACTCTCTTTTCTAAGAAAAACCTGAATAACAGGAATTCTCTGCATTGTTACAAATTGAAACTTATCCATATTACATCATCATTTTATGTTCATTGTTATAATTCTTGGAAAGATTGCTTTAACATTACATCATCATTCTGTGCTCATTGTTATTGGTGAATTGCGCGTTGATACCATTGTTGATGCGAACACAATGGGCCTATTGTTGCACAAACTTTGCCTTGCATTGTTGGTCATGAGATATATATTGTTGGTTCATGCAGTGTTTGTGAATTGCGTGCTGATACCATTGTTGATACCTATTGTTGTACAAACTTTGCC
>JAHWFO010097865.1:304125-321903 GCA_023313115.1 Rhysida immarginata | reverse complement strand
TTTCATCAAGATCGGAATAAAACTGTAGATTTGTATAAAAAACGTACCCACAGACCCACAGACAAACATCCTTCTTTATATATATAGAAGACTAGAAGAGGTACCCGGCGTTGCCCGGGATAATTACACTTGCACAAACTTTTCCTTTCATTGTTAGTCATGAGATATATATTGTTGGTTCATGCAGTGTGTTTGTGAATTGCGTGCTGATACCATTGTTGATACCTATTGTTGTACCAACTTTGCCTTGCATTGTTGGTCATGAGATATTTCTCATTAATATGCCTTGCCATAACCATGAATATCGATTTTTTATCGATATTTATTATTTTTCCGAAATCTGAGGTAGACAGTGACCTTCCTCATGCTTTAAAGGTCATGCATGCGAAATTTTATCAAGATCGGAATAAAACTGTAGATTTGTATAAAAAACGTACACACAGATCCACAGACCCACACACAGACCCACAGACGCACAGACCCACAAACATCCTTCTTTATATATATAGATAGATTACTAGGCCATCCCGCAGCATAACAGTAAATTAGTATATTAAATAGTTAGTAAATATTATTCTCTCTACCCCCCCCCCCCCCGGAATAACCAGGCAAAGGACTTATTATCTTAAATAAATTATGGCCCGTGGATCAAGTTTGACTAAAATCCGTTAAACTAACAGCTACAACAATGGTATTCAAAATTTACCATGCGAAACTCATTTTCATACAACAATTCATGCAACAATGCGTTTTTTGCGGACAAAAAAAAATAATTTTTTTTAGTAATAGTAATTATCATAATTAGTTGAAAATGTGTTCCTTATTGCTCTTAGTTGTTAAAAATATTTTTTTCATTATAATAGCATATTATAACAGAAAAATATATTAAAAAGTGGACGATAGCACAATTACAAAACATTAAAGGAAAAGAAAAAAACAAAGCCTAACACGGGTGGATTCGAACTCGAGATCTTACGGTTCGTACGCCACGACGTTACCTGTTGCGATGATTGCCAAGATGCAGTTTACACTAGTAATATAAGACAGACTTTAAAAGGGATTTTCTCGAAAATAAGGCCAAGTTGGAGGCTGCGGACTTTTACGAAAAGGACATATCAGACTACCATCCAGCTACCAAAGGGCATCAAAAAACTCGATTGTTCGTTGGGGCCCTCTCCTTGTTAGTGTTCTGTATATTTCTTATACTATTGTATTGTAATCACGAAAAATTTCGACCTCGAGATTTTCACTGATCTTCACGCTTTAGGGTACCTAGATTACGAAAAAGTAATTTTTTGGAAAATGTCTGTGTGTCTGTCAGTCCAAGTGTGTGTCCATGATGATAACGTCCAAACGGCTAAATCTATCGAGACCAAACTTTAAACTTAAGATTATAATCTTCCTCGGGAGGTCTGATTAGTTTTCCAGTGGAATCGGTGAACCGGAAGTATATCAGTTTACTTCAGCGCCAAAATATAAATTTTGAAATATCTCGTTAACCATTGCGTTTATGAAAATTTTGAAGGGATTGAAAAGTGTTACAATTACAACTTTAAACAACTTTTATTAAGAAAATTTTTCAAAATTCCAACCGGAGGTACCAGTTCCACTCTTGTCAAAATCCATTTTTTTGCTAATACAGGCGAAATAAGACGGTATAGGAAAATTTGTAAAGTATACAAAGTATTTAGAAGCTAATTTTAAACAACTTTTGTTAACGAAATATTTCAAAATTCCAACCGGAAGTATCAGTTTTACTCTTATCAAAATCCAGTTTTTTGCTAATATAGGCGAAAGAAGATGGTATAGGAAAATTTGGAATCTATACCAAAATGTTTAGAAGGTAATTTTGAAGTAACTTTTATTCCCAACCTTTTTCAAAATTTCTATCGGAAGTAGCCATTTTAGGCAGTTGTTTATTTGATCGTTGCTAAACTTTGAACATCTAGCGAAACTTATAATCGAAACCATGACGTCGTCGTCATCGTTATAGCGCCATCTGAACATATCAATACCGCCTAGAGAGAAAGCCTGCTCACGGAAAAATCATTTGGATCAGCACATTTACGTATAAGAAAGTCGGGTGGTGTCCACACCTCATTTTTTTATATAGGAATACAGAGGGTTGTTAGAGATCTATGGTAACAATTAGCATATTTAAATGTGGCGAGCGCGTTAATTTCATGTAAGCTGTAAGGTGGAGTAATGTTAGTGCAGGTTAGTATTCGAAAAGCGAGTTAAAATCATTGAGTTATGCCACGAAAATTGACAGGTATTGGGAGGGTTACATAACAACCCTTTCCGACGTCAAATTAGGCTATTCCGAAATTTTGAAAGCATGGAAGAAGCAAGGATTCGTAGTTTCCAAGAAAGGGATATCAAGTGTACTAAATTGGAAAAACCAGAAGCGGCGCCATTCCTGAGGGTAAAAAGCATGCCAATCCGAGACCATCCACTGACCCAAATCCTGATGCCGTCCGGAAAGTTCGGGCTCTCGTAACCGGATGTAACCCACCAACACAACGGGACTGTGCACAGAAGGTAGGGACTCTGTGTATACGGTAAATACAATTATCAACCGTTATTTACAACTGGGGAAGCGACACAAGAGCCACGTTCATAAGTTGTTGCCGCGCCATGTTCAAGAGCGACAGACTAACTGCCGTAAACTGCATGAACGATACCTGGCGGATGAAAAGTGGAAGTATGTGGTGACACTAGATGAGACATATATTTATTTAAGCTACAGCAACAAGAGCAGAGTCATTTTTACCACCCAAAGGGTTCTATGGATTTCAGAAAATGGTACCGTGAATGCAACGGCAGCGATGCATGGCTACCAGATTGAACACACTCAATGGTGGCGAAAGGGGTTTTTCACCTTTTCTGGCCCTCTGTAACTTGTTACCATAGATTCCTAACAACCCTCTGTATTACGTACGTTCATTTAGAGAAGGGGGAGGGTTGAGTAATGTTACAAAGTATTACACAGGGGTTAAAATGGTGTCGTTTTAGCGAACGTATTTTGTGAATGACCCCTAAAAGGCGAGTGCATTGTTTCTCGTCCTTTGGGCGCCAACATACAATGGAAGTCACCACCCCATGATCTTTAGAACTTGAGTGGAGAATAATTGAAGGGGGTCGTCATGTTGGCAGTTCCTGACATGCACTCTGGTCGATATGAATTACTGAAGAATTTGTAAATTGTTCCTCATCTAATACGAAAGATGGGATTAGAGACAGTTACTGACTTCCCCTTGTCTACAGCGAGACGCAATTTGAAGCATAAATTTGAATCGAAGTAATTTGAGTAGAAATCATCAGAGACGGCCGCATTTAGAAGCCTAGAAGTCATTGTCAGCGGGGCACACATCTCCTTCATCACCGACGAAGCACATCGTAGCTACAACCACTACAGCTATCATCTCCACACCTTCAGCATCACAACAATTTCCAGGTGGTAGAACTCTTACGAACATTTAGAGATTGAACTCTTGTAATAAAGATCCAGCCTCAAGATTCAGTTTGATTTATTCATCTCGAGTGGTATAATGTATAGTGTATGCGCAATTAATTATTTGGATACCATGCAACATGATGAGACCCCGTCTGAACTGTGAGTAGTTAAGTAAAAGTATATCCCTGCTTGCGTCTTATTAAAATTCATTCATATATTCAGTTGATTTTAGTAGTTATTCTTGAATGATCAACAGATAGTTAATGATAATTAAAGACTCTTAAAGGTATCTGTAGTACTCTTATATTTGAATATCATTCATTCAATAAGCTCAAGTTTTTAATCATTTAAATATTTGCATTAAGGTGTAGCATAAAAGATATATGTACTGTATATAGTCATAAATGTCTCTTTTATAAGTTCCCCGGCCGGGAAATAAAGAAATTCACAGCAATCGGATTAGTTTCCGCAGTGTTTGTAATTGAGTTGTAGCTTAATATTATTGCAGAGATTCCCTAATGCGGCGTACTTGTACGAGTAGTAAATAGAGGGAAGTTATTATTCTTAACATTTAATTAAGAAGAAGAGCAGAGTAATCCTATTGTTACATTAACATTTTGGCGCACGAACCATCACCCCTTCAAACATGTAGCAAAGCAATAACACATCGCAGAAAACGAACATTTCATCTGGGAAAAAAGCAGTAAGGCTCAACGGCAAACCACCTAAAGAAACACGACACAACAGCAAGGCGACACCACGGCAGCAACTCGCTTCAACTCGGTGTCGTATTGACAGAGGAAGTAATGTAAACAGGTTCGTGAGTCACTAATCTAGAATTATTCTTAAAAACAACAAAAAAATGGTAGAGTTTAATACGACTTAAACAAAAGAGGTCTCGGGTTAAAGGTCAAACCACCAGAGTAGAAACATTTTTTAAAACGAACATTGAGTGTAAGTAGTAATTTATAAGCGCAAGTAAGACTGAAATTGCAAACGGAAATTGAAGAGAAACAAGGTGTTTACGAACTCTGTGTGCAAACTTTTAGAGGTGGTAGAGGGCCATATTTTGATATTTTGTTAATAAAGTGGGGGTCGCAAATGAATCCTTGATACATAAAAAAAATTGTCAAACAGCCAATTCACCTTTCTTCTCGAATGGAATAACCATTTTTTAATATTTAAATTCATAAACATAAATTATCACATGTATGGCTTTGAAATTAAACT
Source organism: Rhysida immarginata (assembly GCA_023313115.1). Classification (NCBI taxonomy): domain Eukaryota; kingdom Metazoa; phylum Arthropoda; class Chilopoda; order Scolopendromorpha; family Scolopendridae; genus Rhysida; species Rhysida immarginata. The sequence goes on along the minus strand of JAHWFO010097865.1, from coordinate 317,216 downwards.
GGGGGTCGCAAATGGTTCCTTGATACAGAAACACTGCTGGGATTTTTGGCCGTGTCAGAAATTAAATGACAAGACGCTGTGAGACATGCATTGCTGCTCATGGTCAACAGTTTGAGCACCTTTTGTAATTTTACAAACATGTAGCATTTGGTTATTAAAAATGATGCAATTATTAGTATTAAATTTCTCCATTTTCTGGAAATACATTAACGATAGAGACATATTATGAGGAAGTCTCAGACAGCCATTGCATGTATCATGTTCGACAATTTTTTTATGTATCAAAGATTCATTTGCGACCCACAGTTTATTGGCAAAATACGAGGTGAAGTCAGTAAGTAAGTCACAAATGGATATAGGAATGAAACAAATAAGAGTAATGACTTGAAAACTACTGTAATTTCTCCATCTAATCTCCCTGTACAATGAGGCACTTACTTGTCCCGTCGTTTCAGAAGTCCCTCAAACCATAAAATTCTTTGGGCTGCTCTCTGAACAAAGCGGTGGCTTTTGTACAGCTTCATTTCCGGAAAAGTGTTGCTCACATTCTTCTGGAATCACTAGGGCATATTTCTTACCACATTTTGGCAGCGAGAGTAAACTGTAAACGCCGACTCCTCTACTGTAACATCCTCACGAAACTTCTTAATGCCTTTCGACGGAAGTGACCATAACTCCTCATCAAAGGAGTGTTATTACTATTGCATGATAACGCGCGTCCTCATATTGCCAACAAGACAACTGAGATCCTGCAAAAGTTCAACTGGGAAGTTTTCGGTCATCTTCCGTATAGTCCTGACCTTGCTCCAAGTGACTTCCATTTGTTCGGCTCTAAGTTGTACAAAGAGAATTTAAGCCTGATTCAGACAGCAGCCCAAACTTTTTTACGCTGCAGGTTTTGAGAGGCTTGTAAAACGATGGAACAAGTGCCTAAATATACAAGAAGACTATGCGGAGAACTAAAAGTATTTATCAAGTCAATACTCTTATTTGTTTCATTTATATATCCATTTGTGGCTTACTTACTGACTTTCCCTCGTATATTCAAAATAAGGTCCTCTATCACCCCTAAAAGTTTGTATACAGAGTTCGTAAACCTCACTGGTGTCCATAAATTAGGGGATTTGCAGAATGGAAGTCTTCTGCACATCTGATCAGCACCAAACATGAAGTCTGTTCTCTAGGTGATGTAAACACAATTCAATCATTAAACACAAAAGTGACAGCACCGCTGCGGATGGAACAACATAAAAAGTGCATGGACATCCTGACAGAAAATTTTGTAGCAACCCCACCGCAAGTTTTGTAAACTGTGGGCGACGTTTAGTACGCTGTGTACCCCCCCTCCCCGGCACAGAAATACACGCAGCACAACGCGCGCTAGCATGCTCAAAACCAGGGTATCAATAATTGTTGGGGAATAGGATCCCATTTCTGGACCAATGAGTTCGCAAGTCCTGCAGTGTTCACGGATGTGGTACTGGTTCCGCAACACGTCTTCCAAGAGCGTCCCATGCCTGCTCGACGATGCTTAGGTCCGGGGACCGTGCTGGCCAATTCATGCGCCAGATGTCCTCATGTTTCAGATAGTCATCCACTATGCCAGGCCGATGCGGACGGGCATTATCGTCCATATAGAGGAAATCTCTGGACCTAACGCACCCCTGAAGAGATGAACATGTTGCGGATCACTCTCCCTATACAAGGTGTTTTTGAATTGAGTACAGATTTTTTGGGAGATGATAGAAGAGGTCCTTAGAAGTATTTTTTGTCATATGAACATGGGGTCCCCGCAGCTCCGTTTACTTACAATACTGCATTGAACAATCAAATGATACCGGGACGCAGTGTGCGTTGGTAGGCCTAGATTATTTTATTTTTAACAATTAACACAAGCAATCTACTGTATGACTTTTACAGTACTTGTTCGAAATGACTGCCATTTGCTTCATAGCACAATTCGCAACGCCTTATGATGGATTGATGTACGCGTGGAAACAGTTGATTTGCACGGTCGCTGATGTCACCTGCTGCCGCGACAATACGAGCCGTCAATTCTTCTTCGGTATCTACGGGTTCGGAGTACACCATTGATTTGATGCTTCCCCATAAAAAAAATCCATCGGTGTGAGATCTGGCGATCTCGGTGGCCAAGCAACTGGTCCGCCACGACCAATCCAACGACCAGGATATGTCTCATTTAGGTAATCTCTAACTGCTCTTGTGTAATGCGAAGGTGCGCCGTCCTGTTGAAACCACATCAAATGTCTGGTCATTAGTGGAACATCTTCAAGAAGACCAGGGAGCTCCTCCTTCAGGAAACCAAGGTATGTTTGCCCGTTAAGACGGCATAGTAGGAGATATGGCCCAATCAGGACATTGTGAATCATGCCAGCCCAAATATTCAACGAAAAACGATGATGAAAACTGTTAACATGTGTTGCACATGGGTTAACATGAGACCACAGATGACTATTGTAGCTATTGAACATTCCCTCTCGCGTAAACGTTGCCTCATCTGTCCACAAAACCATGGAAGGAAAATCTGGAATCTTATTCTGTTCTTGTATGGCTACGTGCAAAGGCAATCTGATATTATTGCAGTAGGCCCTGTGGATGATACATATTATTGTGATCATTCTCCTTCAAGCGATGTACTTGATATTGTGTTGTTGAAGGGCTTCTACAAATCATTCAGTATCTATACTGTCAATGATCTATCCTCAGACCATAAACCAGTTGCACTAAATTTTGACAACGTAAACATTGACCTCAAAGAAGAACTGAGGCTCAAACAAGACTGGAAGTTTTTTAGAGAAATTCTCAAAAAATGATGACGACCCACTAAATAACGTACATAGTACGAGCGACATAGATACCAATGTGAAAAGGCTTACTAAACGTATAAATGCAGCTATTGACTCTAGTGCTTCACCCTTAGAGTTGAAGCGAGCTGATCACCTTCATCTCACCCCAGAAATCAAACAATTAATTGAGCAAAGGAATAAGGTTAGAAGGCAGTGGTACCGAACTCGTGATTCATGGCTTAAGACCAAGTATAATAGGCTAACTAGAAGAGTTCACGAGAAGGTAAAAGCACTTCGTAATGACAGGTGGAATGATAAAGTTAAGAGTCTGTCGACCCACGATAACTCTATTTGGTGCATGGTTCGAGCCTTGCAAAACAAGAAAGCCATTAATATCCCACCCCTGTTAGCCCAAAATGGCAAATTCATCACGAATGATGATGATAAAGCGCAGCTTATTGCAAATTCACTTTCAGAACAGTTTGTCACGCCTACTGATGGTCGGCAAATAGGACTTGATATGTCTGAGAAAGTAAAATCCTGCATAACTGGCTTCTATAATATTCACGGCAATGAATTCCCAAAACATAGCATTGATGTAAATGAAGTCCAAAGCATCATTAAAAATTTAAAAACAAGAAAAGCTCCAGGTAAAGACTCTATAAAGAACAGTGCTTTCAGGTACCATTTCATTACTCTGATTTCACGGTGCGTCCTTTTCAGGGCAATATTCACCTTCTGTTACGTCTTATGTACTGGTCCCTGGCGTTGGAATTAATATTCCCGTAAACCAGTACATCAAGACGCTCATTATCCTTCTGGGTCCCTGGCGTTGGGATTAATTTCCTCGCAAACCTAGCTAAGGACTTTTCATATCATCTATTATTATTCTAATCATTCATGAGTGGGCCCCTGGCGTAGAATTAACTTTCTCGCAAACCTGACTTGTTTTCTTTTTTCCTTAAAGCTAGGTGCGTCCTTCTTAGGACGGCTTCTTTAGCACACACCTAGCTGCGAGGTTACTCCCCCCCCCCCCCTGGTTCTATACAATTATATTTTAGGATTATGATGGCTTCGTCCAAATTAACCACGTTGGAGTCAGCTAATGTGCCATTGCTAGTGGCAGATGGTAAAACTGTGTCCTGCGAAAAGGCCTACCGGGATGCCTGCTTGGATGCTAGGTTTGCTGCTTTTGACCTAGTGTTCAACGAAATGTTAGAAGCTCTCCGGGATGAAATAAATGCTAAGTATAGGGCACTGGAAAAAAAAGTCGCATCCCTACATAAAAGTTTTGAAGAGAAGTTCGAAGGTATCAACAAGGAAATCAAGGGCTCTCGTAGAGATGTCATTGAAAAGATAAGCGAACTGAAGGGAGCCTTTGGGAAATGCTCCGGGACTCCGAAGGCAGGTAACTCCAAGGAAGATACACCTGTTGATAACAGCAAGGTAAGTAATGTTTTTAATAATATTGCCTGTGCTAAAAGTTTAGAGTCTATGGATATAATTGAAAATAGTGACTGCTCGACAAACGGTGGCTATAAGAGAAGTCGCTCTGATGGAACCGATGAAGAAGTGGATAGCAGTCCCTGGATTGGTGTTGCTAATAAAAAATTCAGAAAAGGCACGAGGGTCGATAACCTAAAGACCGTCTCGAGAGTAAACGAAGAAGTCGTCAGCGCGACTAGAATGAGGAATCCGAAGAATGTACAAGGTCGCTCGGCTAATAAAGACCATAGGATCACGAAGAGGTATGTACCGCCAATTATCGTGCGGACTCATGGCGTCCCGTTTAAGACGATTTTAACTGAGCTCGAGAAGCATGTTCCAGTGGAAAAGATCACCGTTCATACGGGCAGAGCTGAAACCGTCAAGGTTAAATGTGAAGATGAAGAAACACACAATAGGTTAGTCTCTGGAATTAAGTCTGATAATATTTTAAAAATTCAGCATCATCAACTGAAGTCGGAGAAGGTCTTGAAATACGTAATTCGTAATGTGGATGTTACGTATGGCCTCGATGACTTCCAAGAAGACCTAAAAAGAGCCAACTACTTCCCGAAAAAAGTTATTCGATTGAGGAAAGCCAAAGGATCCATTGATATGCCGATGGTTTTGGTTTTACTCCCGAACACCGAACACAACCAGTCATTGAAAAACATAACACGTATTGGGCCGCTGGCAGTTTCAGTGGAGGCCTTTCGAGGGAACAAGTATTACAACTACCTTCGCTTCGGACACGTATCCATGGGCTGCACAGAAGATCCTCGTTGTAATAAATGTGCTGAGGGGCACCAGTCAAGAGATTGCCCCAAGATCAAAGGACAAGACCCCCTAAGTGCATCAAATGTGGTGGACAGCACACATCAAGCTACACGAAATGTCCAAAATACCCCCAGGTTCAAAGAATGTCTAGTTCTAAAGTGGCAGCAGGCAAATCCTATGCTGCCGCTGTGTCTACGCCGGAAGATAAAGGCCTCAACATCAACGACCTACCAGGTATATATAAACAATTAGGACGTATCTTTCATCTGTTTTCTAATCTAGGCAAAAGTTACCCACAGTTGAGTGGGCTCCTTACGACCAACTAATTTTAGTATGGCTGCACAACGTTATACTGTAATCAACAAAGGTGAACTTCGGTGCGTGATATGGAACGCTAGGGGCATTCTACTTTTATGTTTTGTTTTTTGTTTTTTTTTACTTTTGTTCTCCTGCCTTTCCCTACTTTCTACTGTGCTGGCCTGAATTGAAGCTTCCATTCTAGCCCAACGACCACCCGGCGGACTACTACAATTCCATCTTCTTCAAGTCCGAAAGCGTATCGAGTTTCACAACTTTCTGATAAAGCAAGAAATCGACGTTGCTTTCCTCTGTGAAACTCACCTCAAACCAAGCCAAGACTTCAAGCTACCTGGCTATTGTGTGTACCGTAAAGATCGAATGGCTTCAAATGGCTTGGGAATTCAACACCAAGAATTAGTATCCAAGTCTTATGCAGGTATGGAATCGGCTTCTATCATTATCAATGACGTCTCCTGTGGTGAAGTGAAGTTCGTGGTGCTCTACAATTCACCTAAACATTATCTTCACAGTTGCGATAATGGCTGGTGACCTAAATGCCAAACACCCAAGCTGGAACTCCAGAACGCAGAATTGCAACGGCATGATTCTCTATAGGTACATACAAGGTAGAGATGATATCATCGCTGCTAGACCTGTGGAGGACACCTACTACTGCGACCACTCCCCTAGTAATGACGTTTTGGACATCTCGCTCTTTAAGGGTTTCTTCAAACCGTACAATATCTTCACGAGTGATGACCTTTCTTCTGACCACAAGCCTGTGGCGTTGAACTTTGACAATGTTGACATAAATTTCCGAGAGGAACTCGTACATCATCAAGACTGGAAGCTCTACAAAGATATGCTTAAGGACTATGGTTACCATCCCGACGTTGCTTACTGTACAGAGGACATCGATCAACTTGTTGATGACATCACCAGATGTATTAACAGTGCCATAGAAGCTAGTAAGTATCCATCAGAGAATAAACCTTCTCATCGAATCCAACTCACTCCTGGAATCCAACGCCTAATTGCTGAAAGAAACAGGACCCGTAGACTTTGGCAACGCTATCGTGAACCTTGGCTCAAAACCAAGTACAACAGGTTAGTGCGAAGAGTTCAAGAGGAGATAAAAGAGCTTCGCGACGCTAGATGGAATGAAAAACTCAAAAGCCTGTCGGCTCGCGACAATTCCATTTGGAGTATGGTCAGAGCTTTACAGAAGAAGAAGAATGTTACGCTTCCTCCACTCCGTACACCACAAGGTGACTATGTGCAAACTGATCGGGACAAGGCCCAAGTCATTGCAGATTCACTGGAAATGCAGTTTGTTACTCCTACCAACGATAAGCCCGAGAGCCAAATCATGTCTCAGCATGTGGAAGAAGGTATTGTCATCTTTGATGAAGTCCCACAGCATTTAACGAAGAACAGCATCGAGGCTGGAGAGGTCGCCACCATCATAAGTAAACTGAAAAAGAAGAAGGCTCCAGGAAGTGACAAGGTAAGTAATAACGCCCTTATAAATCTCCCGAAGAACTTTATTGACTATCTCACTAATATCATTAACGTCTGCTGGAAATTTTCTTACTTCCCTGTGGCTTGGAAGCAATCTATTTTGTTGAGTATCCCCAAGCAGGGGCAAAATCCTGCAATTCCGGCGAGTTACCGACCTACTAGCCTGCTACCCATGATGTCCAAAGTGTTGGAGAAAACGATTCCCGTCAGATTCCAAGACCACTGTCTAGCAAATGACCTTTTTCGGGAAGAGCAGTTTGGCTTTCGTGCTGCCCACTCTTGTCCGATGCAGATATGGAGGCTCGTTGAAGACCTGAGCACCCCCCTGAACCTCTCCAGGTACTGTGGGGTGGTATTTCTCGATGTCGGTAAAGCTTTTGACCAGGTGTGGCATGAGGGCCTTGTCTACAAAATGATCAGAGACGGGTTCCCTGCCGATTTGATTTTGTTGGTGAAATCCTTTCTTGACGGCAGATCCTATCAAGCCAAAGTTGGAGAAAATCTTTCCACGCCCCGTGTTGTAAAGGCCGGTGTCCCTCAGGGTTCTGTCCTCGGGCCTGTGCTATTTAATTACTTTGTACATGATTTCCCGAAACCCGATAATTGTAATCTGTATTTTTATGCGGATGACACTGCCATTATGACATGGGCACACCAGCCGGCTCACGTTATCACTCGGCTGCAGTGCGCCTTGAAGCAGTTCGAAGACTGGTTTAACTGCTGGAAGTTGAACCTTAACGTCGGAAAGTGCAAGGCTTTATACCTCAATAGGAAGCTCAAGCGTCTCCCAGATTCTCTTGTTCTGTTCAATAAGAAACTGGACTGGGTGGACAACTACAAGTATCTGGGAGTTATCATTGACTCAAGACTCTCATGGAACCGGCATATGTCCTATGCTCTGAACAAAGCGAAGAGGGCTAAGTACAGTATCATAGCTCTCATGGGTCGCAACAGCGCCCTCAGCATTGACAACAAGCTACTTCTGTACAAATCGATTATCCGGACCATACTCCTCTATGGCATGCCTGCGTGGGCGACTATCTGTAAAAGCAGATGGAGTGAACTACAGTCATTCCAGAATGTTACCCTGAGGACCATTGCTCAGCTGGACAGAAGGACGGTGAAAAACCAATCCATCCACATGGATTTAAACATGGCCCATATCGGAAAGTTTATACAGGATCTCCTTTTGATTATGATACAGAAGATGAAGACTCACGACAATAAACTTGTGAATGGAATACTGAAGAACTCATTGAATATGAACTGGCATACGAAGTATCGTAAACCGAGGCACGTTCTTTTGAAGATATTAGCAACGTCTCTTTCCCGGACTACTGGAAGATGTGATAATCTTCTTTCTCCTTGTGTTTTTTATTTCGTTTGTATTTTGTTTCTGACAATCGTCAATCTTATTTTCTTTTTTGTATAATATGGAAGACCGCTTGGGTTGGTTAGGCTTCTTGACTACCTCAGTGTATTTCATTTGGAGTTTATTCTGGTTGGATGAGCTTTGTGAAAGCGTTGCTTTCGTCCCATCCTAACAAATGTACACTTCACTGTTCGATTGTCGATTGTCGATTCCAAGTCAGTTCTCTCAAGTTCTCTCGAGGTGCTCCTTGACTGCTGAATGATGAAAGCAAAGCTTTCGAAAAGCGCTTATAGGCTCAGGTTGTATTTTTTCATTTTATTTTCGGTCTTTTTCTTTTTATGTTTGTTCAATTCCTGTTTCGTTGTGGAAAAAGAGTTTTATTGTATTCTTAAGTTAATCATGTATAGGAAAAAAAAAGCTTTTTGAAAGCAATCATGTTTTTATAAATAATTAACGTATTTATACCTTCTATTATCTAACTAATTTATACAAATATTACTCTATACCAACTAATTACCTGTTTCGCAATCTATTTCGTAAGATTCAGTCGCAGAAGTATTTATTTTTTCCTTTACGTCTACGTAGTTTAAGTCCTCTTTCAGGACATGAATTCTTTTTCTTGTATTCTTTGGAAAAAATTGTGGGAATATACTCTATTTTTCTGATTTTCTTCAGCCTACAAAATGTGCACTACAAATACGAGAGTTTTTACTAGGCACCCAATGTTTCTTATTTAATTGCCTATGAAAAAATAATTTACATACTTTAAACTATTAGATCACATTAGTTTAAACAATAGCCCTTATTCCTTAAGGTTTGTTTTCTATTTATGGCAACTGATTACTTTATTTTGGCTTACGTTGGTTTAACATTTACTTTATTTTTTTCCCTTTCTGGTTCCCATGATTTTGCATGAAATCTATAGAAATGGAGATTTGGATTTTAAGCTTCATTGTTAGTACAACCAACAACGCAACATATTCTTCTTGAGCGCAGAATTTTATTTGAATTCGATGACATAATGAAAATGATTAGGATTCACCTCTCGACGCGCGGCGAGAAATTCACCCCAGTTTTGGATTATTTTGCGGCGCGACCAGAGATACGCAACTAGAGTCTTTATACAGGGACTGTATACGCAACTAGTCTATAGCAATCAGTTCTAAAATCCTACGCACCAAAAAAAAAATTTTTATAGACCTGTGTTATTGATCTTTTAAATATTTTTTTTTTATATTGAATTTTTCATTTTTTGTCTTTCATCAGATTGTTGATTAACATGTTTATTTAAAAAAAGTATTTAAATTGTAATGTCAAAATATCGGGAATATCCTCCCCTAGACTTTCTCGTATTCAAACTGAGCAAAAAATATTGAAAGCAGGTTCCCCGGAAATGGGCTAACTTGCAAAATGAATCAGGTTTACTTCAAATGAATATAATTTGAAAGGAAAATATGCGTAATGTATCTGTTCCTATTTGTGGACTATTTTTGTCTTAATTTTATTAAATTTTCTTTAATTCGTCAATGTCTTTTGAGAGAAGCCACATTATGAGCTTATGGGTAACGAGGGGGTGGGAACCACTACGATTTTGGCGAACAATTCAACGATCTGAATTTGCGTTGTGATAAGGATGGTAAAGTCGTATAGTGTGGAATTCAGGAGGTTGAACCACTACCAAACTCGAAATGAGGAATGGGGGCGAGCAGGGGTACTTAAGAATAACGCTGCTTAGAAAAGAAACAAATAAAAAGACCTTTAACAGGAAAAACATAATTTAATGGGCCGAACAATGTGAAAGATTAACAAATAATAATAATAAAGAATAACAACAACAACAAAAAGAATGGGATAACAATACAAAGGTCCGGCGAATCCGAACGGACAGCTAGGCTCGACCCACTAAAAAAAAGAAAAGATCCCTAAAGTTCCCTAGCTTAACTGCGGGCGACGACGACTTCGCTTGCTGAGGCACGTAGATGAGAAGAGAAAGAAAGAGGGAGAGAGACGGGCCAAGAATACGCCTTTATTAAAGAGGCACGGAAAAGCACAAGAAGAGGCGAGCAGTGACCGAGTAAAAACAGGTAGAGCACGTCCGTAAAAATAATAATCGGTACGCACCAAATTCACCCAAAAGAATCTCAGATCGCCACTGGCCGCAAGACAAGAGGAAAGTTAGGGAAGCTTTCTCTGTCGTGTCACAAAGGGCGACAAACCCTTAAATATGGAAACAACCGTCCAATCAAGAATTAAGGGGTCAATGGATTGCCCCAATCAGTGCAGTCTCTCTCTCATGACGTAACTCTAGTAATTCAAATAGGCCAATTAAGCGTGACTCCCTTGTCCGAGCAACGGTCGCCTCGCGGGGGCGAGGGGGGCAGGTAAAGACTAAGGGGTGGCCCGACAGGGGGTCGAACACTTCCCGAGTTTCCCGCCAAAAAGTCTCAGACAAAGAAGAGAGGCTTAATTGCATATTCAGAGGGCAAAAATCCATGAATATTACGAAAAAGCTAAAATATGGAACCAAACATCAGCTCCACGAGAAAAGCTATCATGTATAAATACACAGAGCGAAAAAAGGGGAGGGAAGGGCTGCACAATCACAATAAGTTTACTATAATTGACCTTTATCACCTGCATTATGATTGGTTGCCACTAAACGTCACTGATTTTTTTACAAAATGCAAATGGCGGATACTGGACGTGTTAACTGCATTTGTTGACTGTATCGTAAGTGAAAGTTTTAATTATTGTTGTTCAAATTTTTGTTGCTATGGTTAAATATTGTTGTGTTCCCAATTGTCAGAGTGAAGAGAAAAAAATAAACATCATTAGAAAATAATTTTATAGGTAATTTGGAAATTACTATGAAATTAAAATTATGAAAGGTTATCCGTAAGCATTTAAATCATTATATTTTCAAATTTACGGTTAATAATGTATTATTAATACTAATAATACTAATGTATTATTAATACTAATATCATCAGTATTGAATTAATAAAGATAATAATAAAAATCTTTAAAATAATAAAAACCTATGGAAAATGTAAAAAAAAAATGAATTTTACTCAAATCACAAGTGCCTACAACACGACCAAGGGACGCCATTTTTTATGTGGTCACGTGGGTAGTCAAGGCTACGAAGGCTAAGAAGAGGTGTGAGAACGAGAGTTTATGATAAAGGTCAATTATAAATATAGATATAAAACAAGAACATACAATTATACACTGAACGAAAAATACAATTTATTAGAGACACCTCTTACGGAAAATGGATCGGCCTCCCAGTGACACTCAAACAATGGAACAGGTCGAAGCGGTGTATAAAAGGGATGCATTGGATCAATGGCGGTCAGCAGCAGAAGTGGACTGAATATGGGTAAATCCAAGGATTTGACCGACTTTGAATGAGGCATGATCGTTGGAGCTTGATGGGCGCAGTTGAGCATTTCGCAAACCGCGAACCTCCTCGGGTTTTCCAACAGTGTCAAGGGTATTCCGTGAATGGAAGTTATGCCAAAAAACAACCTCCAACTAACACAAGTCCGGACGAAACAGGGCCGTGGATGAACGAGGCCAACGGCGATTATCACGAATCATACACAGCAATAGGACGGGAACAGCCCAACAAGTTGCAGCGCAGTTAAATGAGGGAGCATCCCAACCCATTTCGGAGCGCACGGTGCGGCGCACGTTGCACCGAGCTGGGTTTAACAATAGGCGGCCAGTACGGGTACCGTCGCTGTCACCGCAAAATAGGAAAGCGCGCCTGCTATGGGCACACAAGCATCGCCACTGGACATTGGATGAGTGGAAGAAAGTCGCCTGGTCCGACGAATCGCGGTTCCTACTTCATCATGCTGACGGCAGACTGCTCATCTGGCGCAGACATCACGAGGGCATGGACCCATCCTGTCAACAGACAACCGTACAGGCGGGTGGAGGAGGAGTGCTGGTCTGGGGTGTCTTTTCTTGGGACACACTGGGTCCTCTGATATCAGTAGACACATCCCTGAATGCGACACACAATCTGAACATTGTTGCCGATCAAGTGCACCCGTTCATGATGACTGTGTTCCCTGGTGGTGACGGACAGTTTCACCAGGACAATGCTCCCTGTCACTGTGCTCGAATGCTCTTGGACTGGTTCGAGAACATAACGTGGACTTGCGCCTGCTTCAGTGGCCAGCTCGGTCGCCCGATCTCAACCCGATCGAGCATTTATGGGATGAAATAGAGAGAACCATCCGACGCATTCCCACATTACCGTCCAACCTGCACCAATTATGGGACGCTGTGATGTCAACCTGGGCTGCTATTCCTCCGCAACGGTTTCAACACCTTGTTGAATCCATGCCAGCACGTATTCAGGCAGTTCTCGCCGCTAAAGGAGGCACAACACACTATTAGCGGGGTGTCTCTAATAAATTGGTCGTTCAGTGTATAACAAAAGGAATGCCTATATAATATATAATATATAGACCAAGGCACATAAATATAAAACCAAATGACTGCGTTGTCCAATAAATCCTTAAAGACCAAAAATAACCGACAATAACCGACTTGAGCCACGGATTTTACTTTATCGCTAATCAGGATTACGCTCTAAAAATTATCCCAAAACGTTAACTTCCGTCAAGTATCTGTCATTTATCTTGGAAGTAACTTCAAAAAAATTATACAATTCTCTATTAATTTTTTATTTATCTATACATGTGGATAATTTAATATCTTCTGATGGAGTTTTAGCATGGAGAGGGTCGTGTGCACAGAATTTAAATACAGGGTGTAAATTTTAAGTTGACAAAGCAGAATAACTCGAAAAA
>JAHWFO010097865.1:286247-299125 GCA_023313115.1 Rhysida immarginata | reverse complement strand
TGTTCTGTTTACATCCAAGTAATTATCCCGGGCAACGCCGGGTACCTTTGCTAGTCTACTAATATAATTCTCTATGCCAGTTTGTTAGTTTGTAACGCTAAATGTTGATGATTTTAACAATGATGATTATAACAATGTTGATTATATTGTTTTCTTTGTTATTATAATTGTAACTCCTCCTGCTCCATGCCCGTTTCCATAGTGCCGAGCAACAATACAATCTTCATTGTTTCCAACAAAGTGAATAAACAATGGCTGTAACGCTACAATTTTGTAACTGAAAATTCGACCACTTACCGACCATCAAATGATCTGAATTTTTCAGGATGGATCAGATCCCGATGATAATGCAATATGTAATAGTTTTACTGTATTATTTCTAAGTGTTTTCATGTGTTCATTTATACTGTATATTCACATTCAGATATTGCAAAATTATTAAACACTGAGCATAAAATGATGATGCAATAGATAAAGCCGTGTTTATCCAACGCCTCCTAAAGATAAGGCCTGAGCCAACACCACCTAGACAAGGCCTGCGCACAGAAACGTCATACATTGTTACATCACACAAAAGCGGCTATTGTTAATCGTATTTCCACCAATAAAAAGCCCTAAATTTGGCCGTTTGATGATGATGTAACATTGTATGATTTTCTGTGCGCAGGCCTTCTGTCTGGTGGTGTTACCTGAGCGCGAAAACGTTATACATTGTTACATCATCTTGCGAAGACATAATTTAGGGATTATTATTGGTAGAAATGCGATTAAACATGTCTTCGGATCAATGACTCCGAATCCTATTGTTAACAGCGGCAAAAAGTGAAGCAAATTGAGCCATGATAGTTCTGGGCAGGAGTGAGCCGTGGAGTAATTAGCTGTCTGGGAGAAAATCCTGAGATCACGCACTTCCTTCGGAAGGGATGTAAAGATGTTGGTCCCGTGTAGTCGTTTGCCGGTTGCACGTTTAAAAACCCTTGCGAAGCAAAATTTGCCGTCCCTATAACCCTGTCCTGAAATGACCACAGAAGTTGAAAATGACTTTAATACCAAACAAACCAAACCAAACCGATTGATTCACATGCATTGCCTCGGGCGATCAGCTGTTGATTACAACAGGTGTTTTTTCGTTTGTTTTAAACAATGAAGATTGGATTGTCAGCCCTGGTTTGATGACGCAGTAATCAGGCTTTGTTTTTTAGGTGGCGTTGGTTGATCCATAACCACCGAGAGAGAAGGCCTCTGCGATGAAATATAATACATTGTTACATCGTCATCGCAGAGGCAAAGCCAACTAAAAAGACAAGCCGGGGCACTAAAAAAGTCACATGACCAAAGTAGATCCAGCAACAATCCAATATTTATTGTTTCCAACAAACGAAAAAACACTGATTGTTGAAATCCAAGATGGAAACAATGAAGATTGGATTGTTGCCAGATCTACTTTGATCATGTGACTTTTTAGTGCCCCGGCCTGTCTTTTTCGTCGGCTACGCGCAGAGGCCTTCTTTCTCGATGGTTACGGTTTATCGAGCAGGCTAAGGAGTTACACGTGTCTCCTTTTAGCTAACAAACGTCTACAGCCGGAGATTGTAGAATTACTAAAAATAATTTGAGTTATTATTTAACTTCTTTAGATTATTTTGTTTACCCACAACTGTAATTATCCTGAAAAATGTTGTTATACAAGATCTGCTGAATTAAACTCAAATTTCTCAATTGAAAAATATAAAAAAAAGGAAAAATAAAATGAAATAAAAATTTATATAGTGCATTATAAATTAAAACGATTAAGCCAATAAAAAATTTCAAAAGTTGGCCGTCATTTTTGACGGGTAAATCTCTAGTAAAAAAAATAAAAAGATAGCCGTTTCCCATATTGTTTCTTGTTTCTTTAATGTTAAAAAAATTAGTCATTAATTTCCTGCAACATTTTAACTTGAAAACATTAAACTATGGTAGCGAATTCGAAGAGGCCTACGACGAGGACGGACGATCGGGAAACGTAATGAGTTTGCCTGTTGAGCACCCCTCCCCACGTACACGTTTCATCGAGACACTACGAAAGAGATCTAATGTTATCACATGGAATAAAAAAGGAACTGTGTCAATCGGAGGGAAATCAATACGAGGCTCGAACATTAATAGTTTAATACAAGACGTATTATCACCCATCTCCGACCTGAAGAAGCCTCTACCTGGGAAAGCCCTCTTTACCAACGTGATACATCATGTCAATAGCCCTGAAGAATTAATCGTGAATCCTGTGTACCGCCCTGCGCACGCATCTGACATGTAAAAGCTCCCTTGTTTACATTATGATAAATAACAATTTAACGTAAAATATTAGTTTGTATTGCAAATGATAAAATTTATTTTAACGTCTGTAATTAAAAAAAAGAAAAAAAAGAAAAACTTTAAAAAAAAATGTAATTAAATGTATGAAAACCATTGATTGCGTAATTTATTTATTTATTTATTTATTTAGTGATTTATTTATTTATTTAGTTAGTTAGTTATTTATTTATTAGAGATTAAAAGTAACCACAAACAAACACAAATTCAGTCTGATAAGTTTATTTGAACAAATGAATATACAGAAATTGAATAAAACAGATGATAATAATAATAATTAGAATAATTAAACAGAGTAATTTAAAGGTTTGCAACATTGGTTCCATTTGGCCTTTTGACAGGTGTTAAATTCAGAGCCGCTAGTATATTCGTCTTGGATGATTTCACATTTCACGAGTAAGTCGTTTAAAAGCAGTTCATTTGTATAAGTGTTGTTCAAGATGTCAGCCGTAGAATAACCTCTGGCTGCTAATTTCAGGTAATGTAGACAGTGATGACCGCATGTGTCAGACATCTGATGTTGCACTATTCTCGTGTTGTAGATCCATTTTTCCGCGTGCATAAACATGAACGATTGGAATTGTGGTTGAGAAAACATTCCGAAAGAATCAAAGATGTATGCTTGTTTGCTGGACGGTATAAAAAAAGCCACCCAGTGCGAGCCTGGCTTACTGGAATCATCCGTATTAGCAATGAGTAAAGATGGGTGAACAGGTTTGACTGAAGTACCAAATACGCCGGGAAAACACCTCTTGCCATAGTACATGTGAATGGATCTCTCTCGAGAGCCCTCCATAGCTCTTGCGTATCCGTCGACCTTAATTCGTGAAATCGAAGCTCACGGTTCTGTCTTTATTGATTTCCAGGAAATTCTGATATTGACAATAAGCAATCAGATTCACCGAATTAGCTAAAGGCTCGGAAAGCTAAACTTCCACGCTTAACGTACCGTTACGTCTATCTGTATAATAATTCCTGTCCCCCGAAAGATCAAAGGCCAGAAATGTTTAACCCGAACCGTAATCGAACTGACTGATGTCAGCATCTCTGTCTTCTTTCCAAATCCCAAGTGCCTTCATGGAATGAACAAACTCTCTCAAGTATGACCCAGAGGAAAAATTCGGCGTCAGAGGGTTTAGAGGAATTGCATGAGTATCCAATGAGAGGGAGAAGAAAGATAGATTGAAATGTTGAAAGTTGAATGGATTCGAAGTAAAAGAACCATTCTGGGCTTCACTCGATGTAAATGCAAAAATCAACCGGGAGGGAATCTGACCAGTAATTAAGTTCTGTATGACGTGGTTTCTAGTTCCAGTAGCAATACTCACTGACCTCATTTCAACCCGTCCGATAGGGTAAAACGCGTTAGTTGTTTGCAGAGTCTTCGCATGTGCTAATAGTGTGGCTGTGTTAACTTTAACTCTCTCAACATTCAGCGTTGCTTTTCGGATTGTAATCTGATAATTTGGATTAGCTACATCAGACATCAGAGCAAAGGCGGGTTTACTTCTGTAAAGCCTCAGACGAAAATCCGTAGAGTTTAGTAGCAATCGACACTGCCGAAAGATGTCTAAATGGAGTGGGCCTTCCATGTAGTAAACGCCGTTTCGTGCGAGTTTTTATACGTAACTTAAACCCATTGTTTGTATCGTCAGCACTGTCCATTTTACCGCCCGTGTCTTTACAATATCCAGCTGTTGTGAGTTGACTTTGTTTAGAAGTCTGACCATAGTTCAAAAGAGTTTCAAAATAAGCTCTGTATGGATATAAGTTATTACTATGACTAACTAACGTATCACCTAGATAACAATCGACTTGTGAGAATAGCGAATGTAAGAAAAGGTTCACAGTCACCAGCTGGTAACTGTCCATCTCCTTTGTTGATAACGACTTCTAAGTTTAATGTATTTGATCGAGATCCGTGTAAAAATCTGCCAAACCAGGTACGTAGAATTCAATAGCCCGTCTTGGCTGATGATGGCTGTTGGTTGGTATCCCGTGACGTGTCGTTTTTCCTGTTGGCCGCTCGTGTGGGGTATAGAAAAAATGTCGAGATCGCTGTTGAGACATTCAGTGCCCAGCTGGTGTATCATTGATGCCATGATTACGTATGTGTTAGGCGAAAACTGATGATAAAGGACGTATGTTTAAAATTGGCGTAATTTTGCAGGTCTTTTTGTTGACTTCTTCTGTTTCTTCTGCTTGTTTTTCAGCTTTTTTGAACGTTGCACTCGACCTCTTTGTTTGTATTCACTCTTTAGAAAGGTCTCCACGCTGTTGCCTCTGGGCCTTTTTACATGTGAATGAGTAGGAAATGTTGAATTTCGTCTTTTAACACATCCTCTACCGCTCTGAACTCTAGCACCCATTTCCTGCAGGGCACTACCTCCAGCCTCTTTCATTCGTGATGATAGCGACTGTTTGAGATTTTGACCATGTATCACATCATTAAAAACGGAAACACCGCCCTTTAGGGCATGTCGACCGAGAATCTTACCCATGGATTTGAGTAAAGGTGTTGCAAAGCGAAACAGATTTGAAAATACTGAACCAATCCCATTGCCTCTCTGGAAAACCGACCCTCTAAACACAGGTAAGCCATTCCCTCTCTGGTTTAAATAGTAACGCGAAATTATTTCTTGGCTCGGATGATAGGGGATATGCATCTTGAAGCAATTGAGGAGGAGAGAAAAAAAGAAATCAACCTCGCACTACAGTTGTTTCTTACGAAAATGTAATTTCACTACGGTTTTGCCTGTTAAAAACGAGAGCAAATCCCCATGGTCTGAATGAACCGCGATTTCAATCGTGTCTATGACGTTTTTACTTAAGGGAAAGTAGTCGGGTGAATGAAAAGCCTGATAATTGTGGAATACTTCTCGTCTGGCATGTGAAACGGGAATAATTCGTAGGAGCGGAGCGAATGTGTTACCCACAACCTGCGGTTGTATGATGTCTATATACAGATAATAACCATGTATGCCACGTGTAAGATCTATTGGGGTTGAACCCTCACCAATAACGAGTTCCAAGTCGGAAAGTTCAGCTTGTGAACCCAACGTGTAACATAAACCCTCGCTAAAACTAATATAGCGTCCTTCTGTGCATTTGAAATGAAAACATTTGTTAGGTGTGAGATTGATTTTGTAAAAAGCCTGTTCTTTCAATGGAATCAACTTAACAGCGCATTAACAACGTCCCTACGATTAACATAGTACCCTTCGGGAATTTTTAAGATGCACTGTTCTGGAGTGTCAGGTGGATCAAAAATAACACAACTGATAAATCCGTCATCTGTGTCAGTTAAGGGCATAGTAATAGGCGTTTTCAATTTCTAGTTCAGAAACCTCTCAGGTATAAATCCAATGTTGACAGCTGCTGGGAATTCAATGAACCGTGTTGAGGACCCCGTAAACAATACAAAATCATTAACCATCTTTTTCTTGATACCCGCCGTCCTAAAACTATCTTTTAGAAAATCAATAGCGGCTACCCTACTTTGCAATTTGGTACTCTTAAATTCAACAATTTTTTGGTACAGAGGTGCCGACTTGGGATACCTTAACGTAACAGAAAAATCGGACACCCACTTAAAAGACAGGTTGTAATCCGGAGTTAGAGAGAAACGCTCCTCGTAGAATATATTTGGCAAAACATTGAACACCTTACAGAATTCGGGAGTGTTAAAGCGAATCCCGACATTCAGAGGCAAACTTATGGTGACGTTTTGGTCTAAAGAAGTGTTATGGTAAAAGAGAACATCTTTCAAATAGGCTTATAACACCAATTCAACTTCGATTATGAAAGACTGGAGTGTCGGAATTCTTACTGGTGAAACAATGCTGAAATCGATTTGTTCATCTATGAGATCATCCTTAAAACCTATTTCGAAAGTGTTGTTTACAGCTGTAATGTTCTTGAAGAGGGCTGGGAAATGTGTTTCCGATAAACCAACCTCCCATCACCCCTGGATCGGCCTCGGTGGCTCAGTGGTTGCGTGGTCGCCTCTGATGCCCGAGCACGCGGGTTCGATCCCGGCCGAGGACGACGAGGATTTTTTCAGGGGTAAAATCCTGAGATCACGCACTTCCTTCGGAAGGGAAGTAAAGCCGTTGGTCCCGTGTAGTCGTTTGCCGGCTGCACGTTAAAGAACCCTTGCGAGGCAAAATTTGCGGCCCCTATAACGCCGTCCTGAAATGACCATGGCAGTTAAAGAGGACGTTAATACCAAACAAACCAAACCAAACCAACCCATCACCCCTGGAAACGTAGCGTCCTCGGCAGTCGTGTAATAAAATGAGCTGTTGTATTGGAATGTATTTGTTCACCAGTAGGTGAGTTTGATGGTAACGTAACATAAAAATCAGTGTCTTTATACATGATGGCTGTACTCGGACCCAACTGTTGTCAATCGCCACTTGTCAAGCATTTAAAAGATTATCTCTCGTACCCAGCTGTTCATGCTGTCAGGGTAACCTGGCCATTTCATAAAAGCTTCTCGAACACCGCGCCTCGTGCGCCAACGAATAATCTGTTCAATGTTAAAAACTTCAGGCTTTTTCACCTTTTGTAACTCCTGATCGTAGAATACACCTGAGATCTCGCTGCCATCGTAATCTTTAATTTTATACACAACAGGTTTTCTATAAATGATTTTTGAAACCTCAAACACCTCCTCGGTCCAGTTTGGAAGATAGCCTTTATCAAATATGTTTTTCACTTTCGAAATACGTACGTAATCTCCAATTTGCAACCTTGGATTTGTTTGTGGTGCTGCTGTATAATAACTCTGTTGTTTCAACCATAGAGCTGGGGCATTTCGTTCATTGACATCAGCTGGCGCCATATCCAGGGCTCTGTGATTGCGGTGGTTGTAGCTTAACACGAGATCAGGTAAGACATCGATGTATCTGTGTTTGTTGGTAAATGTAAAAAACTTAAACATCCTCGTTTTTAACGTACGGTTGAATCGTTCGATCGTAACAGCTTTCAAATCTGATTCTGTGGCGAAGAAATCGATGTCGAGTTCTTTAAAATAATCTTGAACATGCTTGTTTAAACACCCCTTCCCTTTATCGCTGTTCACTTTTACAGGAACACTACTGAGTGTGAAAATTTTTTGAAAGGCTTTCTGAAGTTCAAGTCCCGTCTTCGTTTTTAGATAATAACCCACGCATAGCACGAGAAAACATTGATGCAGGCAAGTAGAAATTTATAACTATCGTTCTGTTTTGACAGACTGGTTAGATCAATCAAGTCCACTTCAAATTGCTCAAATGGCGCATATACACGCATGCGATTACGTGGGTAATGATGACGCACCGGTTTATGCAGTGTATAAGCTCTCACACCCGTTAAACATTCACGTGTCTCTTTTTCAGAATGATTTGTTTGTTTAGCTAAACCTTTCACACCACCAAAACCGGCAGCATTAGCGGGATTAGAAAATGCATCATCCATGACCAAAATTTAAATTAAGTTATGTAAAGAACACATCTGTATTTATTTATTTATTTATTTATTTATTTATAAACAGGTATATGAGAGTTCAGACCCACCCTTTTAGACAGCATTAGTCCCTACTCAGATGCACACTTGTCAATTGAAACAATGTAGCAATTAGTTGAAAATTAAAAACAAAACAATACACCTTGAAACAACAATAGTTTTGTTTAGAAGAAACTGTAAAAGAGCTTGGAAAAAATTTGGTTACCCGAGAAACAATAGTTAATTAGTAATTAGGTAATCAATTTGAGGTGCCAGTATACCAACCCCTACCCATTTAGGTGGGTATTTAAGGGCGTCAACAGGTGTTCACTTGTAAGTGGATTTTGCTGAGAGCATCAGGACCCCTCTTATCTGCTAAGTACCAGGGGTATATCAGAGAATTATGAAATTAATTTTATTTTCAGCCATAGGCCACCTGAACATGGCTGCCATCACGTGATTAATCAAGAAAAGATCATCAGCCAGCTGTGTGACCACACCCACAAATGGAAACCTGACCAAAAAGTAATCAAAATCAAAGGTAAATAAAACCACACCCAAAAGACCATAAATGACTACGCCCAAAACAAGAACCAACGCCCAAAAAAGGACCACACCCAACACAGGTGGGCCAACACCCAAAAAGAGTGACAACACCCAAAACAAGAACCACACCCAGAAGGACAAACCCCAAAAATCCACACCAGAGGGCCAGAGTATGACCAAAAAAGGTAATGCCTTAGAAAAGCAGAGACACACCCTGTCAAATAGCCCCGGGACATGAAGTGAGCAGGCTGAGAACAAAAGAAAATGTGTCGGCATCCTTTGATCTTTTGAGAAATCCCCCCCCCTCCACATCCATTGCGACCCGAACGAGGTCTTATCTACTAGCAATCACTGCCGTATTGTTAGGGCAGGTATTAAAATAGTTAGTATTCGAACAACGAGCTAAAAAATATTGAGTTAAAGGGCAACTGACACCAAAAATTACCTATCAATTTTATTATTTTATAACATAAAGGACCATCAACTAACTCTAATTCGACTTGTAAAATTTTTATAACTTAAGTAGTTTTTTAAATATAATTTTTCAAAGATCAGTTTTCAAAGCTCATTTCGTTTTGAGCTTCGCCTCAATTCACTGCTAGGCGTGACGTCTCACTGGAGAATCGTCTTGGCTATCTAGCATACGGTAGAATAACTCATCATCATTTTACTTTTTCGATCATTTTCTTAATTTTGGAAAATCCAAATAAAAATGAGATCAACTTATATTGAAATGTTCCTTGTTGCACTAGTGTTATTCGGGTTCATATTTGCAACAAAATTTAGTTTATTTTTCATTATTTGATTATTATATGTGTCTGTTTCAAATGTTGAAGTAAAAGTTACAAGATTTAAAAAGTGAGCAACTTATATATGACCTGTGGCCTTGGCCTCTCACATTGTTTCTCATTTTTTACTTTTGTTTATATTTTATATCTTTCCCAATTATATATAAGGGACACATATATATCGTTAAATCAATTCATATTTACATACCCGTATTTAATCAATTGTCGATTGGTTTGTTAACATGCCGTATTATTGATTGATTAACAATTAGACTCGTCAGTTTACATATTAATAATGTGTTTATAACATTCTCTTATGTATTTACTTGGTTGTAATGATTTCGCTCTCCACCCACGTCAATTTCTCTTATGATCGGGATGAATCGGTGCCCAAAAATGTATCTAATTATAAATATTGGTTAATGTTCACTTCTGCACATCGCGCGATGACTGATCATGCGACCAAGGAAAAAATTTATTTGAATTTCTTTTTTAAAGACTGAGGGAACGGCCCCCCCCACCCCCCCCCCCCCTCCTCAATGAGACTACTATACTTTTTCCTTACCACATATACAAACACATCGTTTGAGGGGGAAAAAAGATACTGGAAACGAATTTCCTGTAGTTAAAAAATATAAAACATAAAAAATTGTATATAGCCTATCTTATTCCAATTCCTGAATAAACTTAGAGTTTCTGTTCATAATTTGTCTAAGATTTTTATCTGAGTATTCTTTTAACTTAAAATCAATAAAGAGCAGGTCGTTTTTCGATTTCACTAATAAACAGCTCTATGGAAATTGACATTTTATGAGGGATTTAAAAAAAAGATGTTAACAGCAAAATTAGTCTGAAAAAATTCCCAGAAAAAATAACACGGCAGTTATAAAATACATATATAGGAAGTTTTAACCGGTGTTATTTTTTATAATTTTTTATAATTTTAGTCCAGAGCAACGGAATCATCACCAGTTTGCCCCCACCCCTCTATATCCTATTGATTCTATTCGAGTGAGCAACAATTGAGTTGTCTTGAAAATGGGTCTGGTTGAATCTCTATGGTTGCCATTGATATTGCACGCGCTCCCACAGAATTCCATGTTACTCCGTTTTGGGAAACTATTTAGTTGACAAGAAAGGGATCATAAAGATTGCAAGACTGAAACATTTTTCTTGAGAACTTTTTTCGAGTTGATCTCAGATTGACCTCCGTTGAATGAATGAGACTGTAAACTCCTTTCGCTCGTATGACGTCATCGACTTTCCTCCTATCTGAAGAATGTTTTTCGCTGTGTTCAGTAAATAGCGAATATCTGTTCATTTTATTAAATAAATAATAAAAATTTTCGAAATTAAATTATCTATTATGCAATTATGCAGTTTTATTTAATTATTTAATTAATCTTATAGTATCGAAAGTTTTGATGTCAGTTGCCCTATAAGCCCATTTTTTTTAAATGATTTTTAATATCACATACATTTTCCTACTGGAAACCTAACTACTATCCCCTCTTCCGTTTTAACTCCAGCATGAACTTTCATAAAAATTACCATTTTGTCAGTTTTATTAAAAGGATATGTAATTGCAAACCTTTGTTATAATTCAAAACTCAATATCTGTAATTCAATAACCCCACCGGAGACCTCACACGTCGGCCAGCTGGCCATACAGGCTCCAGCCAGGGCTCTCTGTAAATCAATTCTAAAAAAAGAAATAAAGAAATAAAGCCACTGGAAATTGACAGATATTGGGAGTGCTACATAACAGACCATTCCAACGTCAAATGCAATTATTCCGAAAGTATGAAAGCATGCAAGAAGCGAGATTTCGTAGTTTCCATGAAAATGATATCAAGCTTACTAAATAACATTGGCAAAACCAGCAGCGGCACCAGTGCTAAGGGTAAAAAGCAGGCCAATCCAAGACCATCCACTAGCCGTACTCCTGACGTCGTTCGGAAAGTTCGGGCTCTCGTCACCAGATGTAACCCACCAACACAACTGGCCATTGCAAGAAGGTTGGGACATCTGTGTGCACGGTAAACCACAATTATCAACCGTTAATTACAACAGAAGAGGCGACACAAGAGTTGTTGCCGCGCCATGTTCAAAATCGACGGACCAACTGCCATAAACTGTATGAACGATACCGGGCGGATGAAAAGTGGAAATACGTGGTCACATTAGATGAGATATATATATATTTATTTAAGCGACTGCAACAAGAACCCAGCCGTTTTTTACCGCTCAAGATGTGCTCAGAAAATGGTACCGTGAATGCATGGAAACTTTTTCAAAAGGTTTCATGATCGTGGCGGGATTCAGTTACAGTGGTACACGCACTGGATGAATGATTCATCCCTATTTTACATAAAATCATCAATCTAGCATCTGACATGCCCTGTGCTGACGTAGTTTGACAAAAGTCGGATAGTGGGACTTCGAGAGGCTAGATGGTCTTATCGGCAAACTGTGGCCTTTATACACTGGACTTAATGTCTCTGTGGTGGCTCAATGTGGCAGCAGTGGTCTACAGAAGGTACACGCGTAGACCACTTCTAGACGCCTACCCATTACTGGTCCACGTTAAGACCGTCGGATAGTAAGAGAAGCACTGAACACCTGCACAGCATCCACATCAGAGATAACGCCAGAGTAGCACCAAGGCCGGCCTAATACTATTAATCTGCAAGAACATCATTCTGTGCGGTTGCAGTGGTGTCGCGGTAAGTTGACTGGCGAGCTGAATGGAGGTCTGTTATCTTCAGTAATGAGAGCAGATTCTGCCTTCACACCAAAGATGGTCATGAACGTGTGCGACAAAGACCAGGACAGCGACATCTTCCACAGTGTATTGGTGTACAGTACACAGGAACCAAGAGAGGCGTAATTGCCTGGGGTGCATAAGTTACAATTCGCGCATATCCTTGGTGTTTGTGAATGGAACATTGAACAGAGCAAGATATTTCCAGGAGATTGCTGAACCCGTTCTCCTGCCTTTCTTGCACTAGGAGAGTAATGTGCTATTCCAGCATGATTACGCACACCTAAACACTACCCGTTCTACCTTACAAGCTCTCCAACATGGGAATACCGACATTTCGTTACAAGACAATTCGCGACGGGCAATTCGTTCCTGCGACAAGTCGCATTAACGAGACATTGTAAGATAATAAAATGTTTAAATGATTTAACATTTGCTTTTTTATACGCTTTTATTAAGCTTGCTTTTCTGTATGCTTTTCCGGGACAAATCTTGTAATCAATATTAAACTAACTTTCCGACAAGCTAAAGAGCTGAAACTTGATACACATACACAGGACCGATGATACACATAGTGGTTGTCTGTCAATTTCCACAAACAGGAATTGTACAAGGCGTGGTAAGGGACTTATGGCTCACCCTCTATATTTCTACAGCTAAAGCTGTCATCAGCGTGTGAAAAATATATCGAAGATCAACAATCGAACAGTGTAGTGTATCGGTTTTGGGGCGGAACTGAAGCATAGCTTCCATAATCTCACCCTTCATAAAATATGCCAAAGGAATTGCACTGAATTAGAAAAGAAGCCTGATGTACCCACAAATTTCCCTTGGTGGAGGGAAATTTGATTAACGATTGTCTGAGCTAGAAGTATACCTTTTAATTAAGATACACACACACACACACACACACACACACACACACACACACACACACA